>BMAW01002903.1:95611-107606 GCA_019974015.1 Nephila pilipes | reverse complement strand
ATATATATATATATATATATATATATATATATATATATATATATATAATTGAAATCAAAGATTCTTTTCATCACAATTGCTATAAAATAGAGGAAAATCTTAGAAAACAAAACAGAAAATTAATAAAAAAAACCAAAACATTAACGAAAAAAGGAGTTTAGTTTAGCTTTTATTAACGTCACACTAGAAGTCACACGAGGGCTATTGGCGATGGACCTCGTAATTTTGAATCACGATCAAATGACGAGGACGATACCTGAGCTGGCACCCCTCTCTCCTAACATCCACACTACGCCAACGGGAGGACTTTGGACCCCAAACAGATTTAACGTGCATCAGCCCTGGCTACACGGCGGGTCTTTGGCTGCCAAGGATCGAACCTGCGACTGAACGAAAACCGCCGGCTGCTAGTTCACGATCTTGACCACGAGGATACCTCGACCCCGACGAAAAGAGGAACCTATCTTAAAGGATAATACATTTTCTTCCAAATCCAACGTCAGGCAAGGAATTTTAAGATTATATTAACTGTAACATCAAAAAGGTTACCAATACTCTTAATACTCCTTATACAAGACAAAATAAAACTTAAATTAGAAAAAAAAAAATGAACATTTTGAAGGCCATGTAAAAGCAGAATGCCCCACAATTATTTATTCATATTTATTAATACCTATTTTGGGGTAGTTTTGGAACTTAGTCTGAATTATAAGTTAAAGTAATGAAACAGCCACTAATTTTAAAATTGTAATTCAAAATTTTATTTCATACTACTGAAAATTTGTTAAAAAAAATTACCCTCTTTTGTGTAGAACACTTTTAAGCGAGCTTAACATTACAACAAATCCTTTTATGTTGAAATTGACTGATCTCTACAAAATCGTAACCTGTGTTTTTAAAAAAGTTAATCTTTATCCGCGGGGATATCTTTAAATTTTAATTATTGCTAAAATGATAAAGACGAAAGCTCACTTTTTATTTGTTATTCTTAATATTTCTCCACATATAACCAACATATCGAGTTATGAATTTCCTCCAACGTTTCATTTATCTTTCGAAGGCAATGATTGAATGAGCAGATTGTGTCGAAAACCATTGTTCCATCTCTTGAACGAAGTCATTAGAAAAATCTGTAATTCCACAAAATCTTTTGAAATTTGGGAATTAAAAAAAAGTCGCCTAGGAAGATATAATGAAAATATGATGGATATGGCAAAATTTCAAAATTACATCGCTTTAGTCTCTCAACCGCACCTCGAGATGTGTGAACAGGTGCATTATCGGTAAGAAGACGAATACCTTTGATGATCGTACCTTGCCGTTTCTTGATCAGAGCATCACGCAATTTGTTCATCAATGAGCAGTTATAGGTACCAGTGATGTTCTGACCACTATCCAGGTAATCTGTCAATATGAACATGAGACAACCCCAAGAAACAGATAGCATGATCTTCCCTACTGACTTCTTCATCACAGTTCTTGGGAGGAGATGAATCGCTGTACTTCCACTCCTTGTTCATCTCTTTGATCTTTTGATCAATCGACCCGAAAATTCCTTTTCATCTTGCGCCAAAATATTTTATACCTCATTAACAGGTTGCACTGTGTTTGCTAATGAAAAAAAAAAGAAAAAAGAGTCAGTAATCGAGGAACCCAACGTTCTGACACCTTGTGCAATTTTTCGTTAGTAATTTAGATCATCGTAACACAGATCAGTCTCGGTCATAATCAATTGCTTGGAATAGTTGCTGCTCGGTCTAATGGGATAAAATTCTCCACTTTCGTCACTGTGGTAGCATTGTCCGTGAGTGATGGTCTTCCATTTCATGAACCGTCAGTGAGGGGCATGTTGCCAGTTTAAAAATTCCTTTTCCACCTCACAACAGTATCAAATTGTAGGCTATCATTTCTATTAACAGCCATCAAATCACCAAGAATTTACCAAGTTCTGTAACCTTTAAAAGGGAATTTACTCATATTGTGAGGCTCTGTTTTCTCCATACTGCGGGTTACTTCAATCGACGACTTCCAGAATCTAAACAGATCAATTAATACGCAGAATATATCTTAACAGATATCTCTCTTATTTCTTAGAAATAATTAAACTTTACGATACACTCATTAAGCATGATAAATCTATCAATATATTATTATTGTTATGCATCGTTGAAAATGAAAGATACTGTTTTAATGATATCTCATTAAGGTTTCTTTACTATTGAAATAAACATCTTTGGACTTCAAATTTGGAATAACATTCTATAATATTTAAACTTATTTTACATACAATAATTATAATTATTTAATAATCTTATCTAAGCTTTCTTTTTGTGGGGTGAACACCTGATAAATACACAGTAGTGAATTATAAAATGCTTAAATCAAATGCGAAATGATAAAATCTATTTCGAATATTTATCGAATTACTTAGAGAATAAAGCGTGTACAATGTAAAATATAAAATAACAGAAAAGTTACCAGGCAGCAATTTAGTTTAAATTTAATTTTACAATAAGGTATACTATTATACAAGGTAGTATAGAACTGATAATGAAGCGATTTTTTCACATACAATCAGTGTATTATGGACTATAAGTTAACCATACGGGACCAGGCCTATGTTTACGCTAGGGCTATGAATACGATTCAAATGAACTCTACCGAAATTTATAATCAAGGCAAATAAAAAGAAAAAAAATCTTAATGTTCAAAATCAGAAGTCCAAAAATGCGAAACTTCGTGACCTTGAACTAGAAAAGGAATCTATTCGTTATATTTTTTACAAGTGAAAAAAAAAACTAGAATTTACAATTCTTTCTTCTAATTAACGAGTGAGATAAAATCCTGAAAAAATCCGTTGCATTTGTCATACAGAATATCTCATCACAGCTTAATATTCAACAAAGTTTTCATATGCCTTCATACTGTCAAGGTTTTTGAGAAATAAATTTTTACATCAAACATCCTTTTTACTATTTGCTTTTACATTTTTTATTATAAAATCAAATTTAATTAATATTTCGTATATATAAACTGTTACTTATATGTATTATTACTTCGTGAGAAGATAAAAAGGCACGTGCATCATTAAATTCCAACATTAACATGCTGATTGCCTTTTTAATAAAGCTAAATGGATCCTTTGTGGGAAAATTATATACATAAGTTTTATAATATTCATGCAAAAGCAAATATAAATATTTTTGAATTTATTGTATCCAAGTATTTTGGAGTTTCTTCCCAGATTTTCTTGCTACTAAGTAAGGGATGTTTACTTGAACAATTTAAAGCTTGAAACACCCTGCTTGTAACTCGACTTCTAAAATCTAAGTGTTGATGAAAGGTAATAGAAATTTATGAAGTAATAACCGTAAGAATAGCAAAATAAATAAATAACTGAAAAAATGATAATCGCATACTTATAACAAAGGAAAGGAGAAAGTGTAACTTTTCTATCACGCAAAATGTTTGAAATTAAGGATACCATATTACTGAAGGTTCACATTTTAACAAGAAGTGGAAACAGCTACTAAGAAAAAAATGTACAGTTTTTTGTACCTAATTTCTATTTCCAAATACGGTGATATAAATAATTTAATCAAGGAAAAAATGTACTGTTTTTCTTTTTATTAAATTAATCACAAATTGTAGATCAATATTATTGAATTATCCCCCATAAACCCTTACTCACGAACTGTAACTTTGAAAATAGCAATTACTTTTTTTGTTTTGATCAAATTAACATTATTCTGGGAGCTAAGCGAAGATTCTGAATGTAATAATTTGACCTCATGTGAGAGAAACTTTTTGGCATTAGAGGAAGTGACTATTCTGATAACAATTATCAACCTTGAAAACAGATTTTCAAAGCTTAAGATAATAATAAAAAAATTAAGTACCTAGTTGTCACGAGAAATACCATCCAACCTAACATTGTTTTTAAAGGAAAAGAAAAGGTAATATATTACATGTCAATAGAATATTTAGGCTTGAATAAATATGTTTGATCGTATTTTGTATTATTCTTTTATTTATTTATACTCTTTTTTTAATTATACTGGCTCCAATGCATATTTATATCCTAGATTCCAAAATTCTAAGTATGAACCTGAAAACAACGCCAGAGGTTCTCAACAGAGTGGCATTTGCTAACAGATGTTTTTTGGACTAAAAAAATATTTAAATTCTAATTTCCTCAGCAGAAAAATCAAACTACTCATTTGCAAAACTTTGTTTAGGCCCGTTGTCACATACTCTGATGAAACACAGGCAATGGCTGAGAAAGATAAAGAGACTCTTACTACATTTGAAAGAGAAATTTTAAGAAGCACATTTGTGTGTGGCGGAATTAAATACGATAATTTATTAGAGAAGAAGCAGCAACTTAAGGGGACTTAGTACCTTACGAAATCAAAAGTAGAACATTTTGACAAACTTTTTTCAATTCTTCATAAAACAACAATTTTTGCTCATTTCAGTATGAAACTTTGCCAGTTTGTGTAATAAAGTGCATAGTTTAAAATATTGGGTCAAGTTTTGCTATTAAATTAATATATTTTCTTATACAACATGAAATATGCGTACAAAAATTTGAAAAAAAAAATTAGCTTACCTTACGTTACCCACAAGATAACTTTTGAAAGATGTACAGTAGAACTGTAATTCTTATACCAAATTAAAGCTAAATAATGACCTTATTCTGTAAACCTCAAATTTTAAATTTACCTTACATTAAAAAAAATTGAAAAATTAAAAAAGTTATCAAGTTTGTATTTAGTAACTTTTTTTCATGTATCATGTTATAAAATAAAATCTAATCATCCTATTAACAAAATTGAGGTTCACAGAATAAAAATCTACAAGTGCAACACTCATGTAAAATTTCAAAGCTCTGCATGCAAAAGACTTTTTTTAATCCTGTGGGAAAGTGTGAAAATAGCAAACTGAAAAAAAAGAGGTTTGTTTACATTGCATTCCATAGAACAAGCCACTTTAGACATTTACATTTTTTGTTGCACGGGGCGTAATAATTGTCGGATTTTGACGCAGTTTAATTTAAAATGCTCCTAACATTCAGTACTATTTTTTAAAATCAAATTTGAAAAATCGAACTTTTGAAGGTGCAAAGGTACTAAGTCCCCTTAAGTAATAATTTACAAAATTATTATTTAAAGGGCCAAATACTATTAAATTTATAGCAACACGGGGTGAATTAAATAGGCAGGACATTTAAAAAGATTGGATGACAATCGAGCCACTAAAAAGACTCTTCTTGGCTAAAATATATGGTACCCAGAAAAGGAGGGGACCAAAACTTAAGTGGATTGATTGCTTTGAAAAATACTTCAAAACTATTTAAGTAGATATATTGGAAAACCATGGCTAAGAACAGGACAGCATGGAATGGAATTATTAGGAAGTTCAAGGCCAATCTGAACCTGTCTCGCCAGTGAAGTAGATCCTGAAAACATTCACTCAAAATTATATTTTATGTAAACATATCTTTCTATTTTACTATTCTATTGAAGGACAAAGAATAGCAGATAATCATGCATATATTATGAATTTTATATTAATGAATAGTATCTAATCAGGAAGGAAGTTCAGTATACATATGTAGTAAGAGGCAATATATCTGACAACAAATTACATTTATATTGTATTAGACAAACCAAAGCAGCATCAAAGTTCTTGTACAATTTTAATTTCTTAATCTTGGTTTTAAAGGAAAATGGAAATCTTTTGGTTTGACTTTTAAATGCAACATACAGATAAAAATGCAATATAAAAAGTGATATTTTAAATCAAATGTTAATAGATATTAGTTTTGAAATTTTAATAGGCATCATATTAGCATGTTTTTATTTTATTTTTATTTTATTCGTTGTATTTTTAAGACTATTATGTGTTTTATTCTAAATAAATTTGTACCTCATTTTTTCTTTTGTAAATGACAGAGCAAATTTATTACTCCACAGTTAGTTTTATCCAATTTTATTTTGAAACTTAAATCCTATTAGAACTAATCAATAAAAAACAGACATGATATTGAAAATAAATAAATCAGTTTGCCTTCTTTTTAATTCAAAAGGATTTTATTTATTTTTTGAAATTTTTATTTTTGTTTCGAAATTGCAATAAATGTAAGTGCGTATCAATTTCCCATTTTTGTTATTATTCAATCACTGTTATTTAACATACCACTGAATTAAAACATATCTGTATTTTTAAAAGAAGAAATATTGTCGATGCACTTTTTGACAGTATAAAAAAAATCGCTCTCTTTCAACTCAAGGTTTAAAACTTGCAGCACCCGTATATCATATAACACAATTAATACACCATATTATACAATATCCCTCAATTAAAAAAAAAACTACGTTTTTCCCCTTTAAATAATTACCTAAAAGAAGAGCAAGACGGAAAAAAGTCTTTTTATAAAGGAAAAGAAGAAGCGAAAGTACGAGCCGAGGCTGTGACATCTGGAGTCCTGCCGCAGGGACGTCACTCATCAGCGGGGATGACAGGAGCGCCTCGTGCCCTGTGAAAACTTTCATTAGCCTCTAAAAAACGGCTGGCTCCAGACTGGCGACACGTCACTTAGATACCCATACAGAAATTACTTGCCCTTTAACCACCAGGGGGGTGGGCTGCTCTGTTTACCTGACGCCCCCACCCGCCTATTGCTCCCAACGCTTTCTCACGCTTTTTATTTTCTGCTGCTCTGATTCGGTTGGCTTTTAAAGATGTTTTTTCAGCGATTGCGGAAAAGTATGAAGTTAATGCTTTTTAAAGTACTTTTATTTGCTTTGTAAATGACTCGCGATTTTCTTTTTATAGCAAATGAGTATGCAATTCTCGAGTAGTTTACAGAAGAAAATGCGTAATATATATATATTAGAAATATACATTTGATTGGAGAAATTTCTATTCAGGTAAATACAGTTTTATAGGCAATTAATGTAAAATAAAATATGTAAAAATGCTAGTTGCTAATTTAAGGGTACTAATTGGAATTCATGCTGTATGTAATTGCAAGGCAAATAACACGGAAGCTAACTTTCTCAAACGATAAATTTAATTTTTAGATATAAGAGAAGAAATTGAAGTCAATACTTTTTTTGTAACTTATTTTGAGATCTCGATGGTCCAGTCCAAAATATCTTATCACATAATTCACACACACACACACACACACACACATATTCGTAAAAAAGTAATTTATATGTGTTATAATAATTATTGATACATTCATTACCAATAATAAATGGCTTATCCTACAAAAATGATTACTCATAAAGATACGCATCATCTTTTAGAAATAATCCATTGCATAATATTATTAAGAAAATGAGAAAAAAAAATTAGTGAAGGAGTCAATCGTTGTTTATTAGCGTCACACTGAGTAGAAACACGAGAGCTACTGGTGATGAACTTCGTAATTTTGAATCTTTATCAATGAACGAGGACGGTACCTTACCTGGCACCATCTCTCCAAACATCCACACCACACCAATAGGACGACTTGGGACATCTACCTGATTTGACGTGCATCAGCCCTGCTACACGGAGGGGGTTTAGTGGCATCAGGGCTCGAACCTATGAGTTGATGAAAACAACGCCGGCCGTGAGTCTGTGACCATGATTTCTTGATTACCGCGGCCACAAAAGGCTAGTGAAAAAGCTGGAAGCAAAACAGTTTCCCGTACGAAAATTATACTGAAGTAACATGCTGTTCAAAATGCATTTTTGCCTTTTAATTCAATGCTAATTCCATTTCATCCCGCTGAACATTTCATACCTCAAATTCAGTATAAAAAGTCTAAAGTTTTGTACGTACATTATTTCAATTTGTATTTATTTATGCATTTATGAAAATAACAAGCAGTTGAAACAAATATTTTGTATGATATTTTGATGTTGATTTGAAATGCAAACTGTGTTATCATCAACGGATGAATATTCATTGTGAAAAAAAACATTACTGATATTCTAATACAGAGATAAAGAACCATGTGTTTCAATTTAATGTAAAAAAATTATGTTCTCCCAGGGAGTTGCATCTTTTTAGAAATGGAAGAGAATTTCGAATTTCTGCACATGTTATCCATTTACAAACTGCAGACATGAGCTTCTTGCCTCCTCACACTGAAATTTTTGTAGCCAGGCGCCTGTTCGGCATTTCAGAATGTCACAGGAAAAAAATGCGCACCTTTTCGCATACCGCGTGGGAGAGGTGCCGCAGAAAAAGAAATTCGAAAAGGAGAAAAATGAGGCTAATTACGGAAAAAATATGGTCTTCGATCCCCTGAAGCACCAGTTATTCCTCTGTGATGCATATGTCGAGGATGTAGAACAGACGGAGACGAAGTGCAATTCCTTCTATTTCGAAACCTCCCACAGAGAAACGCTCACCCCCTCCACCTTTGCCTAGTAGACATACATCCCTCGAAACGAAAATTCTTCATTCGAAATGGAGCGATTTCTCTTCGAAGGGAATAGGTATCGTTTATCTTGTTTAGCTACATTACTCGAAGTTTGTAGCATTTTGCTGGAGATGAAGTGAAAAGAAAAAGCAGATTTTTTACAAATGTAGTTATTCTGCTGACGTTATTGCATTGAATTTGAAATGAAATTGAATTAAAAAACATTTTATGCTCTAATGTTCCACAATGACACCCTTATTTTATAAATATAAAGAATGATCAAATAGAACAAACGATTTCTAACAGAATAATCCTACCTTTTTATACAATTTTGTGGCTGCTCTAGCCTAGAGGTCGTGATCGCGGACTCGCGGGTTTCGTCGAGTCGTGGGTTCGAGTCCTGATGCCACTGAAGATCCATTGTGTAGCCAGGGCTGATGCACGTTAAATCTGTCGCGGCTCATCCTTTCGTTGGTAGAATGTGGAAGTTTGGAGAGGAGGTGCCAGCTCAGGCATCGTCCTCGTCACTTGACCGAGGTTCAAAATTACGGGGTCCGTCGCCAATAGCTCTCGTATTGCTTCTACTGCGACGTAAATAAGCCCAGCCACTCATTTTATGATACTTTTGGCTTTTGTTTATTTTAATAGAATCAATATTATTATTCTTAGTTATTAAAGAATTTATGTGTTGCTTCATTTTTTTTTTTGCTAATTCAAAGAGCCCTTTTTCATTGCTTCTGAATATGCTGTATAATAATTTTAGAAGCCCTTGTGAATATGTCCTCTTTTTACCACTATTTTTTAAAGTAAATTTTTAAATTAAAAATAAATTCTTCTTCTCTTGATATTTGTTGCTAACCAAAAAATAAAAAAATCATGATGATTCTATTTGTTGCTTCAGCCATTTATAATTGTTCTAAATACAGACTTGAAAAGAACGCCAATTTCCAGTGAGTTTTATGTACGTACTTTTTTTTTTTTTTAATTTTAAATATTTAAAATTTGGTTCAAAAATAAAAATATTAAGTTGAAGTCTTTGTAAAATTATTGTATTATAAAAATCATTTAATAATTTTCCTTTAACAGCTGAAAAAATTCTGACTTTTAAAATAATAATAATCGAGAGAGATTCATTGTATAAGGGTATAAAAATAGTATTTTGACGAGGAAGGCAATTTTCATGCAATTTACATAAAAAAAGTAGACCAGCAATCTCAAAAAATATAAATCAATCATTATTATATCCTAATGATAAAACAATTTCAAAAGAAACAAAAAAAAAAAAAGGAAACATAAGGATATTAATAAAGTATATATTTTCAATAAAATAAGACATTAACAGGAAGTTAAGAACACCGCGTGCAAATCAAAATTTACATTTACGTCACTCAGAAGAAGATATTTGTTATAACGAATAAACATAAAAATTATAATAACAAATGTGATTGTGTTATTTTTAAATAAATTTCTTATCTTTTTCAGCTGCCAAAAAATATAATTTCTACAATTTTTAAGATTCCGCCTTTATCCCATAATAATGATGACGGTAAAGTATAATGGCGCAAGAGCCAGATATAGCTCTACTGCACCAATCAAGGTATAAATGTAATCCAGACGTTTAAAAATGGAAAAAAGTAAACATTTATTGACAAGAAGTAGGGCCATTGTCCCAATAAATACTTATGTTTTTATTTATTTACACATCCTATACATATATTGTTCTGTTGAGACTGTACAACAGAACAATATATGTATAGGATGTGTAAATAAATAAACCCTCAGGAAAAAAACATTAAAGACTTTTCTCATGAAATTAATTACCCAATAAGTTTAAAAAATAATGTGTTAAAAAACATTACTTTTCTCAATTTTTGTTTTCTGGAATGAGCCACAAAGGCTTCTCAGTGTTTCCTATGTACTTCCTCCTCAGTGACTTAGCTTATTAGTTTATAATTAAAACTCCAAATAACAATAATTCGTAAAATACATTTATTACATAAAAACTTCAAGAAAAGTTTTATTTTCAAAAGACACGTCATAATTAATTATGCTATTGTTTATATTAAATAAGAACACTTAATTTCGGAACGGTATCCTCTTTAAAAAATACTAATGTAATTCAAGGTAAACATTTTTTTATTAAAGGGAAAAAAATATATAAATTTTAATTTATTATCTCTGAAACTAAAGATGATTAATAAATTTTTGCCTCATACAAGGTCTTGACTCGTTATTAAATTCAAACGATTCAATAAGATTTCATAGCATATGTGTGCTATGCTAGCAAATTATAAAGTAAAAAATGTAAAACGGAAAATTTTCCCTTTAGAGCTTCGAAATGATTTTCAATTCAAAAATTTCTCGAGTAAGCACTTTCTGTTTTATGAAAAACATTTCATTTTCTTTAAATGATTCATGAAGGAAGTAAATAAATGAAATTATAAATGTTATCTGATATGCTATAAGATTGATTGATACTTCATTAACATCGCACTGAGAAACAACACGAAGGCTATTGGTGACGGATCTCGTGACTTTAGACCTGGATTGAATGAGTTATACGATGTGACAAATACGTAGGAACGTAAATATAGCAAACCTCAGAGAATGGACTCGTATGTCTCATCAGAACAGATATCTAATTTACAAAAGAAAAAATTAAATTCGAATTTTCTGAATTATTATTATGATTGTTAGTTCTTAATTATTTCTTCTATTTTGTGTATGTCAGAATTTACATCAATTCTTTCATTAATACCTATTTACTCACTATTTTTATTAGTATTAGAATCTTTTGCACCCTTGAAGAAAACTTTTTCTTGTAACAATGAATTAAACTGTCCATATTTAAAAATAGAATTATAATTATTTATTCAACAAAAAGTCACAAGAAATGATAATTATTTCTTTACTCAAAAGAAGAATCTCTCGATATCTTTTTTAAATTACGTACTTCATATCATACGAGATCATCAGGTCACTTACGACCACCGCAGATATTGAGATTGGATGCACTATTGAATGATTCTCAAATTTTCACAACTATTTTGTGAAACTATTTGTATTTTATTTTCAATAATAAAAATTGAATTGGAATATATTTATGATTTTTATTTCAATCTTCCCTTCGAAATGGGTGTATTAAAATAGAGAAAAGTGAAAAAAAAAAGTAAGCGGACACAATTATTATTGCCATTATATGTAAAATTTAATTCAACAAAAATGTATTTTGTGATACTGACTACTTTTAAAAATTGCTGTAATAGTTAAATGTATTTAAAACATGTTTAACACCTACAGTACATGTTATTTTAATCTAATGTGGGAATTAAATCTTTATTATAATTTTTTTTATTCCTGAAAATTCTAAGTTTACTACTAAATTAACAGCTGGTTGGTAAAAAAAAAAGTGCATCTTATTTCTTTAAGCTAGTGTAAAGTGTTTTTTTTTTTTTTTTTTTTTTTTTTTTTAAAAATTTTTTTAAAAAAAAAAAAAATTTTTTAAATTAAAATAAGTTAATTTTTAAAAAAATAATTAAGTAGATTATAATAATATAAAAAATAATAAA
>BMAW01002903.1:59888-76526 GCA_019974015.1 Nephila pilipes | reverse complement strand
AAAATGAAATTCTTTCTCATTGCTTGGTATGAGTTGAACTTCTACAATAGTTTCTCCACCTGAATATTGAAGATACTTAAAGAAAAGTTTTTAGCAGAAGTCAAATAATGTACCCATGATTTAATGATTTGATAAAAATTAAATTGATAAATTTCATTTTCAAAATAGGATTTTGTTTTGTATTTCTAAGGGTTTTTTAGTTTACTTTAGTTTTAAATAACGTCGCACTAGAAGCAACACGAGAAGTATTGGCGACGGACCTCGGAAATTTGAACGTCGGTCAAGTGACGAGGACGCCCTCTCCTAAGGTCAAGCACCGTCCTCTCCTAACTTCCACACCACGACAATGGGAGGACTTTGGGCCTCGATAGATTTAACACGCATCAGCCCCGGCTACACGGCGGGTCTATAGCGGCCAAGGGTCGGACCCACGACTGAACGAAAAACCCCGGCCACGAATCCGAAACCATGACCACTAGATATTTCTAAGGGTACAATATATTTGAAATAGTTTATATCTTTGAGAACAGTTTAAACTTTTACTATGCCTTAAAAATATCTTGACAATTAAAAGCATTTTCACACAGATTCTTAGATATTCTCCTATCACGAAAAGAAAAAGACCTAAAAAATATATTTGAATAAATAAGCATCATTTAATCAAATTTCTTTTTTGAAAAGTTTCTTGACATTAAAGGGAACTACAACATTATCAGTGATCAGCGTCCGTCGGCCATTTTGATTTCATGAACGTAATGTTAATCCATTGGAATATCTACTATCATTCTCAAATATTTAACTGTTCTATCTATTTGAACGCAAATCAGTGCTCCCGAAAGAACAAAAAATAAGGAAGGTTTCTGCGTAATAACATTTTCCCTCCGATTTTTAATTATATTTTTATGTCTATTTTTAATGATTCATTTATGGGTTTTCGGAGCTTTAAAAAATTTATATTTAAATTTTTATTTCCGAAAATCGGAGGAAAAAAGATAATTTCACAGAAACTTTCGCTATTTTTTTTTTACCCTTTCGAATGTTTTTTTTTTTTTTTTTTTTTTTTTTTATGTATTCAAATAGATAAAGCAGTAAAAGTTTGAGAACGGTAGTAGAAATTCCATTGGATTAAAGTTACTTTCACGAAATCAAAATGGCCGATACACGGGAACCGTACAATTCTTACATAGATTTTTTTTTAATTTCATGGCCAAAAACGAAAGCTACGTTTTTTTTTTACTCAAATTCCTTTAATTAAGGAAACTTTTCCTTCTGTTTACGCATCATATGCATAAAACAAAATGACTAATGAAATCCAAAACATTGAAATATAGTATAAAAATTATAATTCAGTTGAACATTTGCCTCTTCTTATTAAACATAAATTACATAATGAGTGTCATAATGTGATTGTTTATTAACATAGCTCATAGTAGCAACACGGGGGCAATTGACGATTGACCTCTTAATTTTGCGCCTTTGTCAAGTGACGAAGACTCCACCTGAGCTGGTACTTCCCTCTCCAAACTTCCATACCCCGCCATCGGGAGGACTTCGAATGTCAACCAGTTTTAACGAGCATCAACACCACTACAAGGTGGGTCTTTTGTGGCCTTCAGAGCTTTTCCCCACGACTCGACAGAAACAACGCCAGCCCGCGAAACGTCCGGGCCTATGATCACTAGGCTACAGCGGCCACGTGGAAACATTAGGGTTGTTGCATGTTATATGGAAATGAGCCTCAAAATATTCCTTCGTTCAATTTTTCCCATGATGTGGTATTATATAACCAGTTCAAATGTGTTATCCTTGACCCTATGGTTCAAAATTGATCCAAAGCCAATAACACTTGCAGCTACTAATATGAAGTAAATTCAAACAAAGCGCTAAATTTTATTCTTGTTGTAATCAAAGAAAATTCAATCAAATGCAGGATTTCTTTGAGAATATTACCTATCGAACAAAAACTTAGTGATTCTGGTTTTTTGTGGGGTACAAATGACCTTGCGAGTCAATTGACGAGAGAAAGAAATCAGATTACTTCTCTAATTTAAAATAAATAGAAGCTTACGATATATCTTTAATGAATAAAATTTTGCAAGAAATTAGTTGCATATTAAATTATTTAAGTGTTATTCGAATATTATTATTTAACCCCTTCCCATAATCAAACGAGTCTGCTTTGAGATGAAGATTTTGGCTCAGGCATGAATAGCACGAATCAGACTCGAGAATGAAAATTGGGCCAAACATAAGCATCACGAATGAGAGACTCTTTAAAGTACGACAAAGGGTTAATTTTTAGAGATTTAAGTATTTCCTCCAATTAGATTTTGATTAATTCAAGATTAACACTACTCAAAATTAAATGATTTTTTTATGTTATTTTAATATTTTAAATAAATATCCTTAGTCTATAACTATAATAGCAGTTTGAAATATAATGCTATTTACGTTTAGGCTTAGTTTTATTATATTCTTTAGGACAAAGACGCATTTGAAGACTCCCTGAAGACTGTAATTTCTATTATGTTGTCGTATTATCTATGATATTTGTTTATTCATAAAATGTAGCTTTGAAACTGTTATTCGTTAACTTTAAGTATTAAAAATAATACTAATAAAAATAAAACTTAAATTGGCTTTACTAATTTCATTTTAACAAATGCTGACGTTTCCCTTCCCCTTTCTATCGAATTCTTGGAAAAAGTAGAATTATTCAAAATGAATATTAATTAGCGTAAAGTAAGGGAAGTGGGGCTCAAATATATTTCTATATTTCAAGTTCCAAGCTCCACAGAAGCGATTACTATCAAGAAAAGAAAATACTTTCTATAAATTATTTATCCATTTTTATCTTCAATACAGCGAAACATTCTAAAGTACAAAAGCGTTGTCAATGTTAACAAAAAAAAGGAATAAAAACAGATGATTCTGCCATTCAAATCAATTATCAAATGAAACATTAAAATAAGAGCAAATGATAAATTATTAAAGTAGACAGTATTATTCTGTTCGGATATTAAAATAAAAAAAGATAATAAAATAATTTTATATATATATATATATATATATATATATATATATATATATATATATTAGCAACGTTAATGTACCTTAAAATCATACTAAATGTAATTATTTTAATCATGATGTATTATTTCGAGCCCCGATACCACGTATCTTTTATTTTATATCGACACATTTTGTTGATGTCATTCTCTCAAAGCAGCATATTAGCACATGTTTGTACATTTATAATACATGTATATAAAAGGGCAAAGAATTAATGAGTGTTTAAGTGCACAAGTGCTGAATCGCGTAAAACAAATAATTACATCACACGTATTTACGTTTCGGCTCGTATTGCAACAATTGTTTTCGAATCACTCTGGTCTGTTTATTGTGCGTCTTCTCCTACCGCTGGGGCCCGGATTTCGTCCTGTTAAGTAAGTATAAGGTTTTACTTAATGCTTGTTTATCAATTTAAATAAATTCTACTCCTTTATTAAATGCTTTGAAAAGAAATATATGTATTACTGCGTAGAGTTTTTTTCCTACTAAATATATTTTAGCAGAGTTGGCTTCATTTATAATTTACTTTTATTTATTTGATCATATTCTGAGAAAGAGTCTATAGAATTTATTTGTTCGTCTTTTGAGTTATGCATCCAGAAAAATAGACCCTCTCAGTTTTCAGACCCAATGAAATAACAAGAATTATAAATCTGACTTAAGACTTGACCTTGAAAATGTTCTCATTATACTTCAATAGGATTTCGAATCTTACTCGAAATTAGTTAGCTATCTAGCAGAGATTAGCACATACATGTAATAGTTTCTATAGATAAATGCAGTGCGGTGAAGCTTATTTTGCATATTTTCTGGGTTTTGTGAATTTTAACGGAACAAATAAAATTATTCTTAGTTAATTAAGGATTTATTACTTACTTCGTTTTTTCTAGATCAAATAGTCCTTTTTTTTTATAGTTTCTGAATATGTTGTATAATTATTTCTGTAGTCATTGTGAACGAGTCCAATCTTCATCAATATTTTTTTACAAAAAGTTCGAAATAAAAAATAAATTTCTCTTCTTCTTTCAAAATTTATTACTGATACTGAAAAATAACAAATTCAAAATAACTATAACTGTTACTATTGTTGTTACTTCTACTATTTAGAATTCAGAGATGCAGATTTCAAAAGAACTTCCATTTTTAGTGAGTTTTATATATGTGCTTGCTTTTCATTTGAAATTAAATTTTAGATAAATCATAAAAATAGTACTTTGAAATGTTTGTGAAAATTATTGAGTTATCAAAATATTAAATAAGTTTTCTTTAATAACTATAAAAATTCTGATAAAAACAAATTCATTGTGATAGAATAAAAATATAGTTTTGATGGTGATGATACTTTTATGTAATTGACATAAAAAACAAAAATAGGTAGGCCCAGCAATCTTGAAAAACATAAATCAACCATTATTGTATACTAATGGTAAAAAGTAATTAAGAAGAAACAAAAAAAAAGGACATGATGTATTTATTAAAGTATATTCCTCCTTTAAAACGCGACTTTTACAAGACATTAAGAACAGCACAAGGAGATCAAAATTTAGGTTTTGATAACTCGGAAGAGGCAGATGTTTGTTGAGATAAATAAACATGAAACTTATGACAACAAATATTATTGTATTATTTTTACAAAAATTTCTTATCTCTTTCAGCTGCTAAAATGTACAAGCTCTAAAGATCTTAAGGTGATGTCATTGTCCAAATAAAAACGTAAGTTTTTATTGACACATCCTGTAGATATCTTGTTTTGTTGCAGAGCCTACCCTTGGAAAAGAGAACTATATTTTCCCCCATCAAATTAATAGCCCGAAAATTTTAAAAATTATTGTATTAAACCACAGATTTTCTATTTTTTTGTTATCCGAGTTTAACCGAATTGGATTCTAAGAGACTAATAAAGAGCTGAAATCCCTTACTTATATGTGAATAAGATTTTTTTAAAAATTCATTAGAATTTTTTTAATCAAATTTACGTAGTTAAATATATTACTGTGGCAAAATTCATTTTTTTCTTTCATAAAATTTTTTATAAAGGAGTAGATTTTATTTAAATTGATAAACAATCATTAAGTAAATCTTTATACATACATTCAATACCTTACGTATTAAAATGGATTAATTTGAGGGGATTGTTTTCAAATTGTACATAAAAAACAAACTCACAAAGGGTGACTCACTTTATAAATTTGAGTCGCTAGCAAATATCGAGAATAATAAAGGAAATGGTAATTGATTTCTTATATCAAACAAGTGAGAGTCTTAGGATGTAATATTCAACAAGGATTATTATTCCACATTACAATTTCCCTAGGAATCAAGGTTAGTTAGAGATCCCGCGGCAATGACTCACTTTTCAACCAGCCAATTACCTTAAATCATTTTGCAGTTATTGTAGTTAGAGTTAGTGTGTATATATATATATATATATATATATATATACTAACTCTACAATGATATATATATATATATCATATTTCATTGAAGGTTGATGTTGTGATTAATTATAATTAGTATATGAAAAAAAGCAATTCCCTACTTGTGATTCTGAATCAGGCTTTCAAACAATTGACGAATTGGAATCTGCTCTCATACGCATTAGTGGCCGCGGAGCCTAGCGGTCATCGTCGTGGACTCACCGCCGACGTTATCTTTGTCGAGACATAGATTGAAATCCTGATGCCATTTCAGACCTACTGTGTAGCTGGGATGATACACGTTCCATCTGGTCGAAGTTCCAAGTCCTCGCATTGACATGGTGAGGAAGTTTGGAGAGGAAGTGACAGCTATGGTGTAATCCTAGTTATTTGACCGAGTTTAAAAATTATGAAGTCCGCTACCAGAAGCTCTCGTGTTGTTCTTAAGTATGACGTTAATAATCAATCACAATCACTCTGATATATTATAGTATAATTTCTAGATCTAGAATCTAGTCTATTGTTTATCTGTCCGCAATCTAATTGATAAAAGGTTTTACAAGTGTAACTGATATGTCAAAAAATATTGCAGACAATATTATTAACAAATAATATTGCTATTAATAATATAATGGTAATAATGTAAATTTTTACACAAATTTCTTCCATGTAATGTTATACAAAACTGAAAAATACAATTTGTAAATCATTATGTAGCTGGATGTAAGTTTATTTAAAAAAAAGAAAAATGTATTACATCTTTAACTAAGCAATATTTTTTTTTAATTTTAAATAACATTTTAATTACATACTAATTCCGCCTTTCAATTGTTTTAAAAATCAAACGGGCTGTTTTGTTTTAAGAATTTAATTAAAAAGTAATGTAAAATGAGTTTTGCTTTTTTTTTTTTTTAAAAAAAAAAAAAAAAAAAAAAAAAGCTTTTAGAACAATGTTTTAAAAGTGTTACTTTATTTAGAATAAGTTTTTAAAATACGTTAAAATTTCAAAATTAAAAATTAGCTTTAAGTGTTTATTCACGTGCATATGAAAAGAATAACATTTAACTTAACGAATTCTATTGAATTATATTATCCATAAATATAAAACTCTTTATCTGCATTGACTCAAGGTAATATTTATGAGTGAAAAATTAAGAAAATAGATATAAACGTTTATTAAAAAAAAATAAAATAAACATTGTTTAAAATATTATAACTTTTCTAATATTTATGAACTCCCCGAGTTTTGTGTAGTTATCTATCGTCGACAGCTATGCCTAATAACATCTGCTCCATTCATTCCTATTGCATACGACTGCTATAAATTTCTTTACACTTTTGTGCTATCTCTTGACTTTTAAATTGTTTTTGAATTTCAATTACTTGATGTAGTTAACTCTCTATTTGCACAGTATAAATACGTTGCGGTTAAACTGGTTCTGGGAAAAGTCTTAATTTAAAATATAATTTTCATTTTTTAACGGGGGGGGGGGGAAGAATCTGAATTACAAAACACCATTTTGTTTTTTTAATAATCATATTTTTCTTATTTTCTCTATTTCTCAGTCGTATTTATTAAAGAAAGAAAATAAACTATGTTATAAATAAATTCAAAGAATTTTTCAGTTTTGTTTTTTTATATGATATACTTCATTTTGGAATGCGTCTTCAAGATCAACGGTAACATTGAAATTCAAACATCTAATTCGTTCCTTAAAATCATCTTTTAATTCGAAGTGCGTCTTTTGGTAAATAAAATATATATTTAAGTAAATATATTTTAGTTAAATAAAAATATTAAATAAAATGTATTAAAAATATATTAAGTTTGATTTTTCACCATACAGTAGAAGACGACCATCCATAAGAAATAATACTTATCAATAAGTAATTGAAACACTTATCCATATGTAATAACAGCTATTATTGATTAATACTGGACCATTGAAAAATAATTAAAGAAGAAAATCCATGTTCTTAACATTTGTTGTTACAGTTTGATAGTTAGTAATTATAATTGAAAAAATCAAATAAAAAAGTTACATTCAGTGCTTGTACCACACACACACACACATATATATATATATATATATATATAAATTTACTTCAGCTAAATGAAATTTATCTTTTCCCTAATTTTTTAGATTTAAATGTTTCTAAATCTAAATTTAAGAAATTTTTTTATAATAACGACTTAAAACTCAAAGCATGTAGTCAAAACTAGTTTATGCATTGCTTAAGAAAATTGAAATCGATGTTACGAAACTGATGAACGCCTGTATAACAACTAAGAAAAAGTGAAATAGATAAACGTAAAGTACAAAGTTAATAACTATTAATGATATGAATATATATGGGCAAATTTTTTTTAAAAAATGTAATCAGTTTAATTTTTCGTGAAAAAAGTACGTTTACTCTTTGAAATAAAGCTTTAATATTTCTAAACATACAATAACTTAAAAATCTTAGACGACTAATAGTTCAATAAAAGACACTGATTACCTGTTTTTCATACATATATTTTCATTCTTATAATTAATTTCTATTTGGTATCGATTTTAAGGTATAATTAATACATCCTTCTGAAATACGTTATTCTTCAGTCTCATTAGCTAATTAATATAAGAAAATTTGTAAATTTATGTGGCAAGATGTTTATTTCATAAGGTACTTGCATCATATAGTTTCAATCAGAAAGTTTTCAGTCTGATGTAAAACTTTTTCAACTGTCAACTCTAATTTATTATAAAATCATTACGAATAAGTCAGTATAAAATTTTTTATCTTGGATCTTAGCAATTTTAAATTAAAATTACCTCAATTCAGTTGCAATACAAATAACATTATTTCACGACAATAAAAAAAATTAATCACACAAAAACAACTTAAAATTACCCCTGGTGTCCAAAATTAAGATCACAAATACGAAATCTATTATAACTGACGAAATATTTGTTTTATTGCAACGATATTTGGCACAGAGATATATTACTATGAGATTAAGCATATAGAACACCATAACAATATAAAACTGGGTGAAATGTTAGCTCCGATGCAGATTATATAAAAAACGGTCAAATCGTTATGCATCATATATCCAGAAATATCCATCAAATATCGAGTGTGATCACCGTGCACTACCGATAAATCTCATTCTTCTAAAAGTGGGATTTAAACTCCTGTCCTTTCCTCAGCTGAGAGAAGGGTCACATCGGGCAATGTCTCATCCTAGACCATCTCAAAACATGTTCAATAGGATTGATATCCAGAGATTTTGTGGGCCAGCCCATACGGTGAATATGCTCTTCTTCAACAAAATCATCAACAATATGTGTGTCCTTGCATTATCGTCCATAGAAAAGAAGTCCCGGCCAGCGGTATCTCGGAATACCCTCAGATAGGTTTCATAGACTTCATTCCCATTAATGCAGCATGATGATGCTCAGGCAAGGTTTCTGCCTGAAGAGGTCACCAAAGTGGTAGATTTCCCTTACTTTGTTGAGATAATAGTGAGTTTCCCGTTCTCTCCAGATGAATATTCGTCAGAATCACTCAGTGTGCTGAACCTTGATTCATCAGTGATAAAACTCACAATGATTCAATCACAATATGTTTATGAAAAATTTGAATTTGTTTCAGTGAACGGATATTTTTTACACGCCTCAAAATGACTGACCGTTAGTTTTTTTATATTTGAAAAGCTATTTGGTATTTTCTCAATTTATTGTAACACATTCATATTTGTAAAATAGTGTTTTGTTAGATATAGCCATTTGAATTGATTCTATTCTAATTATCATATTAAAACATTAGTTTCTTTCGCTCTTGAACAAGTATTTTAACATTCACTGTACAATTCTGTTTGCATACATACAATATCAGTCATGTAATAGAGAATTAAAAGTACTATAATTTTTTTTTCGTAAGATATAAATCACACGGCATATTAATAAACCGTAAACTCTATTAATTCAGCGTTTCCAATAAGGAATAACATTGTGGTAAGAAAAACAACTATTTTCCACACAATTTTTTTTCGTATGTATGATTTATAGACAAAAAAGTTACTGAGTTATTGAAATAACTACGTGATTGTGGTTGTGAGGTCAGAGCCATTGATGTTCCATTTCAGCTGCTTGTTCGAATCTTGATTCCCTTAAAAACTGTAGCGAGGATGGTTTATGTTAAATTTGTCTAGGCCTCGTCCTCTCCTGTAGAAGTTAGGAGAATGGAATATCACCTCAAATGTCCTCCTTATCATTTGATCATGGCTCAAAATTACGAGATTTGCCACCATTAGCCCTCGAATTACTTTTAAATGTTACATTAAAAAGCAACCAATCAATAAAAATAATATTTGACTTTTTTTAAATGTCAGTCACACTCTTTAATATGATTTCATTAAAATTTACTTGTAACAAAATAAGTCAATACCTTAAAATAATGTAACGACGTCGATATGATTCAACTCCAAAACTGAAGCTTCACACATTCATTTAAGCTTTTTACTTAAAGGCTTCGGAATGGTATGTGGACTAGAAAATTAACTTAAAATCTGGACTTGTAATCGTATCGATGATTTGAAACAATTTCTTTTGACTTGTAATAAATACGCATTCCATAAAAATCAAATGTGGAATATACTCGAGCCACCACGCAATATTACTTACAAAGAAAACAGTAGCTTATATACAAGTATTCAGAACATTCTTGCCGATGATGAAATATTTTGATATCTGTAGAATTAAGAGAATATTTTGAAGGGGATGATAGCCTTTATTGCTCTATATCCCATAAAAATAACCAATCATTCCGGGATAGTGTTCCAGCGCATTTTTCTTAATGAATCCAATATACAATAATTTTTATATCTGTTTAAATTACAAAAATTTTCAAGATCTATTATTTCTTTTATAAAAAATTAAAAATTTATAGTTTTAAGGAATTATCCTTTGTAACATTCCAAGTTTCCAACACAAATATTAGATATTATATTCCGTCATTTATTACAGCAACATGTTAATATACTAAGATATATGTAGATATATGAAATAGTAAAAATAAGTAAGAAACTTTTATTAAAAGAAAACGATTGATCAAAAAAATATATTGCAAAAAATTGATATTAAAATGTTTGTCTACAAATAAATAAAACAAAGGAAAATGCGATAAAAGAAATTTTAAAGAAAACTGTATGCATTGCAAAGATTATTCTTAGTCTATTAGAGGCGATATCTCTTTAAAAAGTCACTCACCTTATGAATATGTTTCAGTACTTTATCGGAGACAGAGGAAAGTAAAGTAACATAAGCAAATGAAACTCGAGTTTTATTTCTTGTGAGTGTGAGATTTATTTGTTTATTTTCTACTTTAACATACAATGATGAAAATATTTCATAACAATAAAAAAAAAACGCTTGTCTCATTTGAAGTTTTGCTTAAAAAATAAGATATATCTTGAATATTTTTCTAGGGTTAAGATATAAAACTCGTCTCCCCTCCCCCAAATAAATATTTTTAGTTAATTAATTTCTTACTCGCGCTTAAAAAGCTTTAAGGAGCGACACAAATCTACTGGGGACGTGCCTCAGAACTTTAAGCCACACAGTTAAATTATGAGAAGGAAACTTGAGCTGGTACCCCACTCTAAAATTTCTACATCACTCCAAAATGAGGAACCAGAACTTAAGTGCATCATTCTCACTACACGATAGTCTTTACTGGAATAGTGACTCGACACCAAGACTTTTCAGCCGCGAGTGCTTTTCCGACTCCGAGAAGGGAGTGGCTTGGTGACCTTGATGCGACAGCGTTGTTTTGAACCATGGACCAAGGGATCCAAAGTTGACGGTTCTACCAATCAGGCTGAAAAGATATCTTATCCGGCTGGTTGAGTAAGGCCTTTTAACTTCTAATGTTGTTGTAGAAGAGAGTCGCTGCATACTCCCCCTCCAGTATCATTGTGATGATACGAAGAGTTTGTACAGAAGGCTGCTTTTTGATTTGCTTGGTTTGTTCAGAAGGTTGTTTTTCAATTTTGTCAGCCATTACTGCAATTGATATACATCCCCTCCCTGTTGAATTGAGTTTTGTTTCGGACAGTTTCCATTTGAGTCATCAGCTGTATCGTGTTGAGTGGCGAATCTCATCGACACGTGCACCAGAGCCGGAATATCACTAGTCGTGATTTTGAGAGCGTTTGTCTTAGACGTACAGAGGCAAGTATTTTTGCGTCGGGCGCATATGCAATCAGTAGGGATAGGCAGTGCTGTCATCTAATGTTCAAGTCCTGAGTCACCACTTCGGCAGCCAGTGGCTTTCCGACCTCAAGGAGGGGGAGAGAGTGGTTTGGTGACCTTGATGCTGCAGCGTTGTTTCGAACCCTGGGTCCAAAGTTGACGGTCCTACCAATCAGGCTGAAAAGATATCTTAACCGGCTGGTTGAGTAAGGCCTTTTAACTTCTAACGTTGTTGTAGAAGAGAATCACTGCAACTTGATGGAAACAACGCCGGTTCTGAGCTCATAACCGTGACTGCTCAGGCTATTGCGGTCACCGATTGTATCTCCAGAAAATTGTAAGTTTTTCTTTTTTTTTAAGTGGCATCAGTATCTTCAAAAAAAGTACTCAGTAATATTGAAAATATTTCAAATCTTAAAAATATGGGAATCAGAGAACTTTTATTATAATTTTTTTCAGTGTAGCTTATTATTAAACCTCGAACAAACAATTGTTTTTACATCTCATTTTCGCAGAGCTGTTGATGAAAATAAGATAAAAAATACAATAAATGTTTATAATCATGTAATAACTTATAATAAAAAGTATTTTATTAACGATTGAAAATTTGAGCAAGATATATATAGGGAGAATGTGAACTAATGGCAGGAATTTAAAAATAATTTTTCATAATCCTCATGCTATCCTTATCTACTTTGAAAAAGTGAAAAATAAATTAAACTGTTCAAATGAAATTCGTAAGAGAGACAATGCGCTAATTTATCGAAATCTCACTACTTTAAACAATTTATATCGTCTCAACATGAAAACTTTGGGCACCGGAAGATTTAGTGTGCACCACCTCACTACATGATGAGTCCTTAGTAGCACCAGGATTTGAACTCACGACTTGACTGAAACAACCCTGGCCAAGATCTCGAGACCTTGACCAAACGGTTAACACGGCTGACCATAATTAACATTGATTAATTTATATGAAAACATAATTTACAAATATTGCTTTTGGTAGATAAGGATAAAGTTACAGTTACTTTCACATTATAGTAAGAAATAGACTTGAATTCCATTATTTGTGCTTCCAAATAACCGTTTTTTCCCCCTTGCATGAAATGTGTTCTGTATTCTACTTCTGTAGCATATATATCATGTCACGTATTAAAAAAGAAAAAAAATAATAACATTTATTGAAATGTTTTTAATATTTCAAGGCAAAAGTATGATTAATGAGTATATGTATCACAGTTACACAAACTTATGTAACATTTGGGACCTTTTTTGGATAAAATTTCAATTTAAAACTTATTCTTCAGTTTTTTTAAAAATATTTTTCAATGACTAATGATACAATTTTTCTATAAAATTATGCGGAATCTGTCTCGTAGTCTTCAACACATATGAAATTTTTTATTGATTTACTTAAACAACTTAGGATTTAGAAAAATGCTCAATAAATCTTAAAAATTTGAGTTCGATTTAAAAATTAATTTGTAAAGAAATTCGTTTGTTGAAGAGCCGAAGATGATCCACGATAATTTTCGCTAACGTAAAGGAATGTTTTTTATTGGCTATTTTATCAATTTACATGTATAAATAGATATAAAAAACGCAGCTACAATATAGACAAATCAAAGATGCATTTCTCTAATGCTAAGGGATTCCAGGTCTCTTTTAACAAATCGTCTATGTATGTAAAAACACATCAGTTTCCAAACCAATATAACTCAACAATCGTTAGCCAAAATCTGAAACTTTTACCATATAATTTCCTATTTATTTTTGCATTATTTTTCTCATACGCTAATGTAATTTTTCAAAAAAAGACTTAAAATGTTATACAGAAATATAAATTTGACGCTTTTTGAAAATTAAGAAAATCAGTATTTTATTGCGCGCAGAATAAGGTAGTTCAACATTGATTATAATTTATAACAGTAATGTTCGGTAAGGAAGCGATACACACTTTTAAAAAATTTAGGGAAATTTTTTTTAACACAATTACCAGGGAAATTATTTTAATTCGATCAAAAATCCGATTTAAAATCATGTACAGTTTATTCTGCAAATAGTTTTTCTAAAAGTTGATGTAAAAGTTATTAAAAAAACTTATTTTCAACTTTGTATAAAGTTTCAGACTAATACGATAAATAGTTTCTGAGAAATCCTGCGCGCAAGCTAAAATTTTTTTGTTTTGAGAAAAATGAAGTCAGAATTGAAAAGTAACAAGAAAAGAAATTAAGTGTTGCTTATAGTTTTTCTTTATAACTGTGGAAGTTTCGGAGCTATCGTTAACACTTGAGCTCCAAAATGTTCGGAAAAGGTGGGATATTCGAATATACATATTCAAAACATTGCACATTTCAAATTTTAAGGGTCCCGAGACCACTCAAAGTAATAGAAGCAGAACTCATTATTTACATCACTATAAGTAATTTTCAGACATAAAAACACTATCCTTACAACAAATGTTGTATGTAGACTTCTCACCAAGATAATAAAGAACACTGCATTTTAATTCGCAATGAAATTTGTTGGCTTAAGTTAAATTAGAAAATGAAACAATCATAGTAATATATTTTTGTGATTTATGAAACATTTAAAGTGATACAATTTGGCATCAGATGAAAATTCTTGTTTTTTTTTTTTTTTTTTTTTTTTTTAAATATTACCTAATTCATATTTCCAATTTAAACTAGCAACCTTAAATTTGTATACTTATTTAAAATTTCTATACTTATTATTTACTATTATTATACTTATTTTAAATTGAATTTCAGAAAATTCAAAAATAAGTTTTGTATCTTATAAATAAACTTTTTATTTGAAAAATATATTTATTTTGAAATTTTATTTTGCGTCATTTTTAGTCTTCAATTTACCACCTTAATGTTAGAAACTGATTCACTTCGTGATTGATTAATTTTTTGACAAAAATTATCTTTTTTATCAACAATTTAGTTAATTTTAATTCATAATAATTTGATATTTATTTTAGAAAATAAAACTATTAAATATGTTTTACCTGTTTTTGTAATAATATTCTTGTTTAATCAAGTAGGGAACTATCAAAATAACAAAACAATTGTAAAATTCCTCAGAATTTGAAACGTTGTATACAACATAAGTTATTTTTATTTTATTTAATATAATATAAATTTAAAAGAATTTCAAAATCCTGTTTCACCCCTTTCCTTTTATTTTA
Organism: Nephila pilipes; assembly: GCA_019974015.1. Taxonomy (NCBI): domain Eukaryota; kingdom Metazoa; phylum Arthropoda; class Arachnida; order Araneae; family Nephilidae; genus Nephila; species Nephila pilipes. The sequence continues at coordinate 61,599 of BMAW01002903.1, read as the reverse complement.
GAAGAAAATCAAAAATTTTGTTATTGAATAATGAAGAAAAAACGGTTCCCATTGCAAAATTTACGAACAAGGCCTTTTAATACTATAAAAAAAGTATCTTTGGAAAACATTAAATACTTTAAAGGTGAACATTTTGACGTTTAATTATAAAAAACAAATAGAATAAGCATTTGAAAATTATAAATAATTCTTGTTCAAATAGCGCTGAAATCAGATTATTTATGAAAAGGATTTACTCAAAAAAGTTACATAAAGAAAGGACATTTCTTTATATACTTGTAACTCCCCACAAGTATGAATTCAATATTAAATTAATTTATGTAAAAAAAAAATTAGTAAGACAAAATTTATGTTTCATTTTCTTAAATGTTTATCAATAAAATCATAAATAATTTTCTTATTATTAGGTTTCTTTGTATATTCTGTGTCATTGAATAAAATTGTTTAGTCAATTTTACATAATGATAGACTTATACATAATTTTCTGTTGTTTTCGATCTTGAATAAAAAAAAGAATGAATAATATCATTTTTACTTATAACTATGAATTTGTGAAAGATATAAAAAAAATAATAATTTTTATTAATGACGCTATTTTTCTTATTGAAAAATAGTAATTCTTATTATTGATTAATAATTGTATTATATTTTATTTAATTACATTACTACATGTGCGTAAGATTTTAAGTATAAAAAAGATTTGAAGAATTAATAAAAAAAAGTTGTATACGAAATGTATTTAAGATTTGCGAATAAATTTTAAAACACTTCAGAGTGAGGCTGAAACGCACAGTAATCACAGGGCCTTGATAGGAACGAGATCTTGTGCGAACATATTGTTCGCATCGTCCATCTGTCTCTCCTGTATATAAATAGTACTTCTTATAATTATTCGAACAATTTCATATGACCAAAAAGATTGTTAAATTCAAAATGACGAAATGTTGAGTGAGTTATAGGAGTAAAAAATAAATCTATGCATGCGTATTGTAATTTTTCGAGTTTCATATCAATATTTGTGGAATATCATTATGTTCGTTAGAAAAACAATTACATGATAAAATGCAGTGTGTTGAGTGTATATTGTTCATACTGTAACATTGAACTATTCGTAATTTCTTTTTTCACTAACCTCAAGGACTATTAAGTAAATTGAATTATTAAAATAACTATTTCTTCCGAACCCCAATGAAAAGTTATTAGCTAAATTATATGATGATAAGAAGTGTAGTGAATTGAATTAGAGATAGTGATATATAAGTGAAATAGAATTGAAAAAAAAACAAGGGAGATAAAAGATAACAACAAGCCGATATAGATATTAATTAATTTAACTGAATCATTGTGATTAAACTTTTGGATTGAAGTAACTCCTAGAGAAAGTATTAAGATTCTAATGTGATTTTATCGAGAAGTGTTTGAATCAGAGCGAGTTCTTTGGTAAGGGAAAGTTTTATTATTAGAATATAAACTGCATTAAGAGGGACTTGGTAGAGAGCGATCTAACGTATTCTACGTTAATAAACTTTTCGTCTCACTCTTTCGTTCGTCAATTGGAATTTTTGAATTTATAGACTTTTGAATTAGAATTTAAGAAGACTTTAGAGTTAAATAATGAAAGAAATACGTAAAAATACTTCGTCAATACTAATTCTATATAATTTCAAATGTTTTTTTTTTTTTTTTTTTTTTTTTTTTTTTTTTTTTTTTT
>BMAW01002903.1:36472-59788 GCA_019974015.1 Nephila pilipes | reverse complement strand
TTACGTTAGCTGAAACTACAATTAACAGCTAAATTTTTTCAAATATATATGGTTGTGATAATATTTTAAATTTATATAGATTAGCTTAAAAAAGTAACCTTTTTTTAAAGTTTTGAAAAAATTGCATTAAAACAAATTTTAAAAAAATTCTAATTAAAGTCTTGCAAATAACAGATTCAACACTCATGGTGCGCTTTTTTTGTAACTATTATTAAATTACTCAATTGAATATAAGAATTAAAGTAAACGATGAAATATTGAGAAATGGACAATAGTAAACTTTTCCGATATTAAAATTAAAGAAAACGAGATAGATAAATTGTTATGTTAAATATGTTTTTGCTAAACATAATTAAAATTAAAGCAAACTATAATTATTAAATTGAATATATTTAAGCTAAATGTAATTAAAATTGAAGCAAAGTGATAAAAAAAAATTGAAAAGTAATCTGGTATGCCAAAACGCCCCAACTAAAGCAATAACCCCCTGGGAGGCTAAGAACAATTCAATTATTATTGCAACAAATTCTTTTGATATTCTTTTGATTTAAAAATATCATATAAAATTGAATTATAATCGATATTTAAACAGAACTTTTGTAGTTATAAAGTTGATCAACGCAAATCAGAAGTTTTCTCTCTTTTCTTTATATACTCTTCAGTATAAGAAATAAACATTTCAGCATCAACCATTACTTTCCGAAATGATTGGCTACAAAGCGATAGCTATTCGATTCACAGCAAAAGCAAACAGATCACAAATCAAGCACTGCTTTAACCCAAGCGGATGCATAAAATCTACTTGCCTGACATCTCATGCTGACAATCGGAACGCGCAACCTATTAGACCTCCCGCTGTTAGAATCAGCAACCATCAGGAACAAGGATTTCATCGAACACTTAAAGTCATGGCAAAACCAACAGAATATAATTCGAATTAAAAGTCTTAAGAACCACTCCTACTCTATCAGTTTAAGTGACCCGTTCTTTTTTAGAGGTCTGTAATTTAGATAGGCGATGGATTTTTTTTTTTAGAGAATACTGTCTGTTCTTTGTCCCAGAACGGCGTCTTTGATGAGTCCATAAGACCGCTTTTTCGAACGTTTTCGAACGCTCGGGCGACGGTAGTAAAGTTTATCAACGAAATCGAAGCTTAAAGCCTGAGAGCTAAGCAATTAAATTTTGAAATACACTTTTTCTTCGCTCCATCCACTGATAAGCATTTACGACTTTATTTATCTAAAGAACTGCTCATCTCCGAAGAAAATAACATGAGCGGTATTCAATGTTTGGTGGGAAAAGCAGGTGACTGAGGTTTTAAGTAGATGATTCGCATCATATCTTTGCGTGTGTAAAACTAAATGAAGTTCGGTTCTTGGTTTTTTGAGATAAGAAACTCATCCAAAGAGTCTATAAATATTTTTAAATTCGAGAATAGCATGGAGAACTTGGAGTACGAATTTAATACAAGATCATACATCAAAGATTCGAATAAAATACATCTTAAAGATAAACGATTGGTCTGGGTACTAAATTATGTAAGTTGTCCGATCTTAAATGTTAGTTTTATCTTTTCATGTACTGGCCGTGAATAGAATATAATTGCCGTGACATAGTTTTCTTTTTCAAAGTTGGAGAAGTCGTTAAATTTTCCACATCACTTTTAATACGAAAACTTGTAACCAACCATAAGATAAGTCAGATATGGTACTTTAAAGATGACAGATTTTATTTCCGTTTATTGTAGTTATAGGCTCATATATAATAAAAATGTTTGTAGAGAAACTGTAAAATTTTTAAAAAACAAGACGGATGCGTGAAGAAAATTTAATTTTAAATCTAAGCTCATATCAACACTGAATTTTCAGAATTATTAGTCATATAAAATGGAAAAAATCTTTTTAATGTTTCTCATATAAAAGCTATCAAAATTATACATAGAAATAAAATTTGAAAAATTGTGTATGATATCACATATACGTTTATTACATTTCTTCACGCCTTTAAATGGCTATTTTATATCTAAAAAATGTCTACTATAACAGAAGAAACTTTTTAAGACTAATGAGCAAGAGATTTCACATTACAATTTCGTAATATTTATGCATCATTAATATGGAATATAATTTTAAATTGTGACATTCAATAAATTCGATTTTCAATATGCTGTACTCTGTGTTACGGATTGACTAAAACTGACGCTATGAATAGATCATAAATGTCTGAATGATAAATTTTACATAAATTGTCCAGTCGGATATATAAATTTTAGAACTGCAATTATTTTTGATACTTTAATTAAAATAATGTTTTCAATGGAACTGGTTTCAAATGCGTAAAATATGTATATTTTTATAGAAAATTAACTTTTGCATGCCTATGTAAAACTAATTTTAAACTGAATCTGAATCATAGACATAATCTGAGCTTATCAATAATTTAAGATATGAAATTTCTAAGCTTTATATCTGAAGAAAAACCCACAAAACATCAGAAGTTGGCGTGGCTTTAGTATCTCATTAACTTACTATCTATACAATTCCGATAACATAAAAAACTTGAGGTTTAGTTTTGTATTTCACAAACACACACATCAAACCTAGATTATCTTACAGCTCATAAGAGTCCAAGTCTTACGGCACATACAAGTCCAAATGTACGTAACATTACAATACTATATAAGTTCCTGAATATTACATTGTAAGTTCAGAGCATTTGAATTTGCGTACATGTTATATCAGGAAAAAAATTTACAAGATTAATTACAATTAAGATTTTATATGTCATAATGAAAGATCTTACATAAATTATTTCAAAGTAATTCATATTTTTTGTCCAAAATTAAAATTTCAGTTGCAATAAATACTATTCTATGTTTATCTTTTTGAATAATATTATTTAAAATATACGCTGATTACTTTATTGCTATGATAAATCTTTTTTTCACTCACATACTCACATAATTATATATATATATATATATATATATATATATATATATAATTTGATGTTTATGTATAATTAAACAAAAAATTCTTTAATCAAAACAACAAGGTACGAAGAAATCTCGATAAGTAAAAAATAAAACATCACACACAAGATATCCTTACTGCAGCATCAAGTAACAAAAATATACACCAATTCATAAAAATATACAAATAAAACATTGAAAACAAGTAAAATAGATAAAATTAATCATTAAATTTTAACTATGAAAGAAAAAGAACATTATACTGTAGAAATTTCCAGAAGATGGTGAATTAAGCGAAAAACTAAATTGAAAGCTTCCAAAATTATTACAAAAAGATAAATAAATTGAAAAAACGGTGCAGCACTAAAATTTTCAGAAAAACGAAATAATGAAGTGTCTTATAAGTTAAAGTTGTAATAGGCTTTAGACAATTATACTGAGTTTTTCCAAAGCTATTGAACCTACTATCCTTATGATCTAAGTATGTATTACTAAAAGCCAGTTATGTGAACAAAGATAAAATTTAAAAGTTTATATATATATATATATATATATATATATATATATATATATATATATATATATATAGTATATATATATAGTATATATATATACTTTCATTTGCTTACATCTTATGTTTAATGAATTATTTCCTACTCACCTCAAGCTATGGCTTTTTTTCTTGTCATTCCTCTTGCTTAATAGTTGTAGGTTAATAAGTTGCACAAAAACATTTAGTTCTCAGTCCATTTCATGTTAATGTATGACTTAATGCAGACTCTCAAACTATTTAATTAATCAATTAATCGAGGAAAACTCCAATAAAATAAGCAACTAAATAGTTATTAATGAAAACTGATATTTTTCAAATTTTTTCCAATTAAATTTACTTAATAAAATTTCGTCATTTCTTGTCGGTTATAACCTTTTTATAACAATTATTTAAAATTTATATATTCGAGCAAATAAAAATTCGAACCATTCTTTATACCTAGAACTGAGATTATCAAGAACACGAAGATAATATCAAAAATGCGGTATATTTCAGGAAAAGTAATAAGATGTTTTCAGGTTATATATAACCACAAATTTAAATGAAAATTTTTTACCTACTATTTAAAAAGGATTTTCTCAACTTACTAATGTTTAAAATATTTCTGTTCTCCTTTCCATATATTTAAAATTTTATTTGTGATGTGCAATATGTCTTCAGAATCATGAAATAATCTGCTTTGAACGCTATGGTGAAATGGAAGAACAAATGATGAAAAGTGCAAAAAAAAAAAAGAAAGAAAAACCCAGAGAAGTGAAATGGATAATTTAATACCGAACTCGAATTTGTGAATGTCTTACTATGCGCAATGTCAAATGGCTACTGGTACTTCTCTACGTTTTTGGCAATGAGTTACATTCTGAGAATTATCTTCAAAAATTAGTATAATTGTCAACTGCTCAGAATTATATTTGAACGTGTCAGGAACACCAAAACACGATTTTAGAGTTATCAAACGATATATCAAATCTTTAGAGGTAGGTTTTTCTTTCTTTCTCTTTTTTTGCATTTTTAGAATGATAATATTTTTGCTCAATCTTAATATCTAGCAAAATTGCTAATTTAGTATCTTAATATGTCGTAAGGTTTCAGTAATAAAAAATGTTCAATAAATACATTAAAAATAAAGAATTACTCTGTATTTAGTTAACCCAATGATTACTACTTAAAATAATGCAAATTTTTTCTATAAAATTAGCAATTCTTTTTATTTAGCTTATATTCATTTTATTAACACATGAAATATTAGCCACTTAAATCCGTTAAAAATAGTTATGTACCTAAATAATTTCTTTTCTCACTGAATAGTAAAATAAATTCCATTCTTGTAAAATATTTTTATTCTGACTGTTTGAAGTTTCCAACTATTTTTGAATTTAAGTGAAAGTGCTGAGGACTTTTATACCAGATTTCAAGTACTATACATAAGGATAAATTAGTTCTTCCTCATTAAAACAAATTACAACATATACTCAGTTTTAGAGAGAATACTAAGTAAACCTCTTGTTCAGAGAACAAAATAAGAATAATAGAATTAAGGAAAATTAGATACAGTTATGATAATTAGTCCATGCCATTTCAAAAGTGGCATGGACTAATTATTATAATAATATCTAAACGTATTTCGAATGAAATTCAATATTAGAAATTATACAGAAATTAAGCGCAATAATACCTTTTAGACATAGTTTAAGCTTAACTCTCCTTTAACCTCATTTGTTGGCAAAGTTAGACTAGTGGAGGTAGCGGAGTTTCGGCCGTCGATTCGTGGAATCGTAGGTTCAAGCCCTGATGCCCCTAAAAACCTACCATATAGTGAGTTTCAAAAAGTCAAGCCTGGTCGAAATCCCAAGTCTTTCATTTGTTGTGGTGTGGAAGTTTCAAGAAGAAGGTGCCAGATCAGGTATCGTTTTTGTCACTTGACCTAGGTTCAAAATTACGAGGTCCGTTTGCCAATAACTCTTCTACTGCTTCTCAGTGCGAAATAATAAGTAATCACTTTAACCTCACATCTCGACTGCTTCTGAGAGCAATATAATATATAAAACTAGATGAAGTATTTCATACAATTTCTAAGTCTATTTGCATACCCAACTTCAAGAAAAGAGCATAAAGTTTTTGAAAAAAAATAGAATCAACAGAACTGAATAAAATCAGGTTAATGAAGCCGTTAAAATAAGGGCGAATCTTCTATCTCCTATAATAAAAAAAATCGGTGCATTTAATAACATTTTACGTTTTATTCCAAATTTTTTTCTATTTATTAATATTGATTAATGGTTTCCTTCTTTGTCATGATAACTTAACCGTGAATCAAATTAGAAAACTCTGGAATCTGAAACTTTTTTTTAAGTTTATATAGATCACTGACTCTATATGTAGCATTGATTGACATGATTTGACTCTCCATAACAACATAAATTTTCCCCAGGCATTTCCAAAATAAGCCTTTCTACTGTTAAAAATTAGCAATATTGCGAAACGTTTTAGAAAAATAATTCGAGACAAAAACCAACCTTTTTATATGGTGGCAAAGTTTATTAAAAATAATTATTGAAATATTAGTTAAAACATGTCGCAAATGTCTAAATATTGCATTGTTAGGCAAGTAAGAACGCTTTCCAGAGTTTCAAAGCTCTAGCTTGATGGGAAGTTGGTTAAATTAACGATCGAAAATTTGATGACACACGCACACACCAAGTGAAATACATAAAAACTTTTTAATAAGGTAATTATTAACTTAGCTATCTCGACATTTTTTGTTGATAAATTGCTTCATCTCTCAAAAACTATAAGACTTTAGATATTTTCGATATTAGTCTGTCTTAAGCACAGATTCTTTTATCCTCAAAATACCTCAATAAAGGGGAGTCTCCATTTTAGTGACTTATTCTGAATCTTTATCTCACATCTTTGGTCACGATTTTCAAGGTATCTTAACCACTAGAAGCTATGGTAAGGAAAAAGGTTACATAAAATAACCATATTTGTAAGAGTTATTTGTACATCGTTTGTTGGTATATTTTTTTTTGTTTATTATTTCTAATATAGTGTTACAAAACTTTTGATCCGATTGGTATAATGAGTGAAATCGGTACAACGAGGAGGATAAAGATAAAAGGCGCTTTATTTACAAATATTCAGGTACAGGTAGAAAGGCTTGGAGAGTTATACAGAAAAGTCAGAAATTACAACTCTTATATAGATTAGCGACACAACAAGAACAATTACATCACCAACAAAGTCTATATCTCTAAAAAAAAAGATAGAGAGCAACACTTGCAATAACGGCCAAGGCACTTTCAATAACGTTCAGCTCACAAGCTTAATAGTTCACATTATGGACAAATCTCCAAAGTAATACTTTGCTCAGACTCCAACAGCTTCTGACAATCTCAGAAAATCCTCCGGCAGATTCAGGCCGCTTCTCGATCAATTTCGGTTGAATCTCTCCATATTTATAACTATTCCAACCAGTTGTGATGCCCTAATCGAGATATCGACAATATTCCAGCATTTTTAAGAAACATCATATTGTCGCCAAAGTCGCCAAGTTTTTAGCCAATTCAAAATTGTCGCCAAATTTATCGCCAAGATTAAGGAGAATCATCCTTCCAGATTGATAATAATATAGTGGCTTCGTAGCAGTGATAAGAACAAATATCTCCCTCCTCCCACTTTCTAGGCAATATGAATGATACGGTAACGAAAGATCTGCTTAAAACTAGTAATTTGAAAAATTCCCAATCATTTTGAGTGCTTTTAACATCACAGTTAAAAATAATGGAAAGACTACTGGTGACGAATTTCGTAATTTTGAGCTATTCTCAAGTGAGTTCATATGAGATGACTCTCCACTCTCTTTAATTCGAAATATTATCAATGTGAGGACTTTAGGCACAGATAGAATTAACATGCCTCATCTCGCCATGCGACGAGTCCTTAGTGGAATCGTGTGTCGAACATTAAGCTCGACAGGAAAGTAGCAAACCATGAACTCGCGACTGAAATCCTTGGTTTAATGCGACCGCATTCCCAGCCAGGTAAATAATGAGTGCGAAATAAAGTATTTAAAAATTTAATAATTCCAAATGCTGATAATGTGTTTTGCATCTACAGTAGAAACTGGACTCGTTAAAAGGTTTATTGCCTTTCATTTAGCACCAGACTTCAATATCACTTTTAAAAACTTTCTCAGCTCAAGAACTTTGACGTGGAGCATATCTGACCTATATTCTGAAGGTAATAAAAAAAGTTTATACTAGTTACCTCTATCTCATTTTTTAATTTGGCGAAATAATTTCTGAGAATTCTGACTATATTTGAAAAAAAATAACTAGATTTTATTACGTATAAACCAATGTAACAATTATTATATTGGTTTTACCAGTATATGCAGAAAGTTTATAAGACCATAAAGGATCGCTTTTCAAACCTATTTCTAATGCGCATTGAGAGGGGGGGGGAAATCAACATTTTTTGTGCAGTCACGCGAAAGATAATGTAGATATCAAAGATAAAAGTTAACAAAGAAATTTTGAGAACATTTCAGATTCAACAAGAAACTCGAGTGAATGAGGATGTTTCGATAAGTTTATCTCAGCCCACGCTTTTCCTTTTTGTTGTAGAAGAAATAATCTTCTACTCCAGGACGCAACACATTTCTCATCTTTTATAGTAGATAAGCACTAAAAAAACTAAAGATGAACATCACAAAATTAAGAGGTTTCTTGAAATCTATGATAAACTTTCGATTTCTTTTTTTTCCTTCATATTGATACAATTCACTCCATATAATACTCGAAATCCTTTGGTTCGATTTCAACCTTGGATATTTAAATTTAGTACATTCATCACCTGGTGTTAAACAACACTATTATTTCGGAGTAGTTATTATACAGTGATAATTATAATGAAGCATTCAGTATAGAGCTATGTTGTGCTGTTCTACATTCAGTTTAAATCCAAAGTTCGCTAACTTCTCTCCCAATGTGTTCCTTGATCATAATAATTTATAATGTATCCGATAAATTTTTTATTTATTTCATTTACATACTTTTTATTTTATTATTTATTCATTTAATTTATTTGCTATTTATATATATGATTCATTTATTTGCTTATCTACATTAACTTATTGTTTTCATCAATTTATTATTCATTCATTTACTTTGTTTATATATTAATTTATTTTGTTTATTTCATTTATATATGATTTTTTATTTATTTTATTTTAAATTCTAATTTATCATCAGTAAAGAACATGAAGGAATATACGAGGGTCTTCCAATAAGTGTTTAGAAATTCCTAGAGGGGCGCTCGTAGCATCAAAAATGGTATGTTTTTAGTAAGCATCATGACTCACTAGACAGCTTGTATTTAAGCCTCTCAGTTTCTCACATTCGTGATCAAGACCCTTTTCCTACCTCAAAAATTCTTCGTCATAACTTTTCTTCTCAATGAGAGTATCTCCGCCTTTTTTGAAAAAGATTCGCCGGAAGCAATCTAACCTTTTGATTCTTGTTTGATTTCTGGTGCATAACGATGAATCCCTTTATCATCAACGGGGACAACTTGACGCAAAATGACGTCAAAAACTGACGCGACATCAATCAAATTTTGATTCTGCAGCAATTGACTAACAAATCAAAAAACCTTTGAATCAATTTCAAATTAGTTTTGGTTCTGTTTAACAGATGGCAGCACTCAATGGTTGCAACAATTTACCTTTATGATACCCTCTGTCTTCAAATACAAGTACTTTTTCTGAACCACTCTCGTCCCCCCCCCCCCGCTTCCAGTATAATTGCTTTTACTTTTTTACTTGAATAAAAAGTAAATTTTTGAAACTTTATTGAGAAATTATCAAAATTTTGTTATACCCTCCACATGCTATTTAAAATATCTTCAGAAATATGAAAATAATTCAAAGCTACTCTTTTAAAAACAAATACGGCTATTACTTTTGTAGTGTTTGTCCGTTATTATATATATTCGGCTCTTGCTCTATATTTCAATTTAAAATATTAAGCCTAAGTGACAAAACTCAAATTGAGAAAACACGAGACTAAGCAAACTAAATTATTTATTATCAATGCGGAATAACCAAGGTCACCATCTCTAGAGTTCTGCCCTAAGTTTTATGAATTAAATAGGAAATCTCTTACCAATTCACTCGTTGTTGATTTCAGTACTATGTTTGATAGTAACCACTTAGATTAATGTAGTTAGTGGAATTCAAATGCAATCAGCAAAAAAAAAAAAAATAACAGAATAACTTTAATCTGTGTAACAATGCTCGGTCTGCCAATCCTTATCCTCTATCCTTCTTCCTCTTTTACATTAATTGCATATAATTTATATATCATCATCTTTAAATCACTTCACTTCATTTCTACCTTCATCTAATTTACCTAATCACGTTTCATTTTGGTTGGGAAAAAATTGTAATTTTATACTTTTTAACTTGATAAAAGTCCCCGAGGTTAGTGAAGAGAAAATCGCGAATAGCCCAACGTCACTTTCTAATATACTATTTCCGATATTTCTTGCCACGAAGTTTAGAAAAGGTTATCTACTATTATAATTAGAAGGATAGCTATCTCTCCTTCCATTTATTTTTTTCATATAAATAAATAACTCGATGTATTTGAAGTGTTAAATATATTATTTGGATATTGCATTTAGAAACATTTTTTTTTCACTAATTTTTTTTTCAAAGTTATTCTTAATTTTTTTTTTATGAATGTGCCTTGTGTCCTCCATACAAACTGTTCACTGATTCTTGTTGGTATGCATACTACAACTACAGAGCCACTAATATAGTTAACCTTCATCATCCCTGCATAACGTAAAAGTGAGTGGCATTCCGAATTATACATAATTTTGAACGGATTCCAATCTGACTTCCATTCTTTACTTAACGCTCTACGAATTTCTTATCGATACAGTTGGGTCCTATGCATATTTTGAGAGAAAGAGACAGAAATGCATGCACCCTTGACTCGTGAAATTGCAATACAGTTAAGGAAAATAAAGCTGTAAAACGAGATTTGGCTATTAAATAACGAGACTGACATTGTAAAAGATTTTATTTTGATGTCATACATATTTACTGAATATCACTTTCAATATACACCCTTCTTCTATACCTGCAATGCTCCATGCGAATGTTCCATCTTTCGAAACAGTGTTGGAAGTTTCTTCAGCCAGCTCCTTCAGGGTGCGAGCCGCTTTTTCTTTCACAGCTTCAATGGACTCAAATCTTTCTTTTAATGCAAATTTCACCTTAGGAAACAGTTAGAAGTCGCATGGCTCAAGATCCAGTGAATATGGGGGATGGTCTGACACAGGGATGCTGTACTTGGCCTAAAAGCCTCTTGAAGGACAATGTGGGATGAGCAGGCTCATTGTTTTGGTGGAACAGCTTGCCGTACGGATTATTTGTCACTTCCTGCAGTCTCCAAACACAAGAACTCTTAACCGACGGTCAGATTGAAGCAGATTACAGATTTTTTTTTCGATATTGTCCTCCATTTTTGACGTAGAAGGGCGACCCGGGAGTGATTAATCTCCAATGTCTTCTCGGCCGTCTTGAAAACGCTTAAACTACTCAAAAATACGTGCACACGATAAAAAACATTCATTGTCATATACTTCTTTCAATAAATTATTTTTCAGTTGGGGTGTTTTGAAGATTCATATGGAATTTCACAATATTCGTTGCTCTTTAATCATTTTTTCGGCGAAAAAAACAACAACTCTAAAGCAAACGAAGGCTATGGGTGTATTGATCTGTGTTTACAGAAGCGAGAGGTACTGAATTCAAAAGAGAAAGCTTCACGCTAAATAACTGTCGGTCGCTGGCCCAGCGTATGTGTACTGTAGCAGCGTCAGTCTCGTTATTTTATAGCCATACCTATTATATTAAAAAAAATGACGCTTGCTTTAATTTATATGAAGTAACGGCGCCAAAACGTGAAAGAGATGTATAATAATTCCTAAATATATATGAACTAATAAATGATAATAAAAATTTTATGTTTCAAATATAAAGACTTCATGATTTTTAGATGCGGGTAAATCTATATCTGGCTTTGATATTCCATCTCATCAGTCGGTCCAAATACAGCAATTATTTCAAGATTTTACAATTGCTTCTATTATAAATGAGATGTTACAAGGCAAAAATTATTAGATACAATTACTCTGAGCCTAGGATTTTGCCATACTTTTCTACTCATCAAAATTACATAAAATTTCGAAAAAGGATATTTCATTGAGAAAGAATGGATTTATATCATTAAAAGAAAGATTCACCGTATATGTGTGTTTTGCGTTACAAATGAGACTATGTTACCATCGAAATCTGGACAAAATTTTAGGTTTGTTTTTATTATACAGTTTTCTAAGTCTATTATAATTGGATCACGATATTGATCTCTTCGAAGCATGTGCACCTGCGTCCACCCAGCCAAAGCAAAAGAAAGCATTTCACACATTTACCAGTTTTTGTCTATGATAACACCGCTAGTTGTTTGAAGAAAGCAATAACAAGAAGAAAACGCATATCATTTTTTTAAATATTAAAAATAAGAAATATAAACAGACACACAGATATCCTTTCTTAAGTTTTTCATACACTGATTTTATCTTCCGAGCTTCCTACGCTTTTCTGCCTGCTGTCCCTTTCGTGTTTATCAGCGTGCTTTTTAAGTATGTACCGTTTTGATATTTAAAAAAAAATGTAGTTATTTTTACTATTTTATTCTTATAAGTAAGCCTGTACCTTTATCTACTATTTAACACCACTATTAAAGAGAGAATGTATCATAACGTACAACCAGCTTTTGGAGCATCCTCATAGAAATATGCCACCCGTTGGGTTAACCACAGCACCAAGGCCTTTTTGACATCATCATCATTATCATGGTTCTGACCACCTAAATGCTTTTTTCCAAGTAACACATGGATCAATAAGTCCCGAGACTGTGCGGTCGGGTTTTTTTTTGCGATTTCCTCCTTCAAACGCACCAGCAAGTCAATATAATAATCACTGTTGATCGATTTACCTTTTTCGAGGTAGTCAATGAAAATCACGCCATGCGTATCCCAAAAAACTGACGCCATGACTTTTCCAGCTGACTGCTGCGTTTTCGGACGGCTTTCGCCAGCTGTGAGCCACTGCCGCTTCGACTCTGGAGTGTAGTGATGTATCCATGTTTCGTCCATGGTCACGTAACGACGCAAGAAATCTTTTTTGTTGCGAGTAAATAGCGATAAACAGCTTTCTGAATCATCGACTCGTTGCTCCATCGAAAGCAATCGCGGCACCCACTTGGAAAAAACCTTTTTCATGCTCAATTTTTCATGAAGGATAGTAAATACACTTCCATATGATATCTGTGTCATCTCAACAATCTCACGGAGCTTCACTTTACGATCTTTCATTATAATTTTTGTCACTTCACTCACATTTTCCGGTGTAACGGCTTCCACAGGTCTACCCGAGCGTTCCACGTCATTTGTGTCGGTACGACCACGTTTAAACTCGACAAACCACCGACAAATCGTTGCTTTTGATGGACAAGAGTCCGGGTAACATTTTTCAATCCATTGTTTCGCTTGCACGGTGTTTTTACCCATTAAAAAACAATGTTTTATCAGAACACGAAACTCGGTTTTTTCCATTTTTTAAACAAACTACAAAACGACTTTACTCCAACCTCGATAACTCAGCTGTTTCTGGTCCGATCGACTTAAAATTTTGACACGTTTCAAGCAAAGGTTAGTACTCTAGAAAGACCTGGTTACTGGTTTACTACGAGCGCCATCTCTGGGTTAGTCTCGGGAGTTATTGATCCATGTGTTAAGGGAACAAGTCACTGGGCGCCAGATCAGGGAATATACTGAGGGTGATTACGTACCCTCAGCCATATGATGCGATGAGATCTTGGGTTTGACGAGTTATATGTGGACGAGTGTTATCATGCAACATAACAATCCCTTTATTGAACCTACCACGCGTTTTGTTTTGGATTGCAAGACGCAGTTTAATTAATGTATCGCAATATGTTTCGAAATATACTGTGTCAACCCGAAACAAAAAAAAATTCACAAGCAACATCCCCTTGCCTATCAAAAACACAGTGTGCATGATTTTGCTTGCTGAAAATTGTTTACTTGCCTCGCATTTTTTGGACGATGTTGAATGTATCCATTCCAACGATTGTTGTTTAATTTCCGGAGTTAAATGAACCACTCATGTCTCGTCGCCACTGACGGTTTGGCTCAAAAACTCCTCAACTTTATCACTGTACCGATCAAGGAAAGTAAAAGCGCTCCCTACCCGTTTGATTTTTCACTTCTCAATCAGCATTTACTGTACCCATCGTGAGCACAGCTTCCTATAATATAAGCACTCTGCCACAATTTTAGAAAGAACACTTATTGAAATTTACGGAAATACATTATATAAAGATAAAATCGTAAGACGTCTGTTTTCTCGAGCTTGCACAACAACTTTTTGCTCTAAGTCTTTAGTAATGCCACTAAGTTCCTCTTTGTAAACATTAGTACGCCCATATTTAAATGCTCTCTTCCATTTTCGTATCATTTCGTTACTCGTAGAGTTTTCTTGATATACTACATTAATCTACTGATGAATTTCGACTCCTTTCCCACCTTTTGCATGCAGAAAACGAATCATAGCACGTACTTCACAATCAACGTCATTTTGAATTATGAGAATCATTTTAAATGCGCACAAACAAACGCAAAAACGAACCAAAGATTTTGTACTGACTTCTGTGATTATCCAACTTATATTGGTACTCATTATACCAGCGTGGAATAGGTACAGTAGCGCTGCAGCTGTCATGTTATAAACGGTACATATTTAAAAACACACTGAATAGATTCATCCACACAGAAAGAGATCAAGCTATGCAAACACTTTTTAAACATCGTGTACATTTTAAACCAGATAGTAATAAAACAGTTGTTTTTCAACTATCTGGAATAAGATCTACGAGATATCATTAAATTACACAGAAATATTAACCAAGTATTGGTATAGTATTTAATATCGAAATTTTATTTTGAAAACTGGCTTGAATGAGATATATCTATTACATTTATGTACTAATTACTAATATCATAGTTTTAGAGAGAAGGGAGAGACTTCCTTTTTAATCTAATAAAATTTTATTTAAATCGTATAAACTAAATTTCTAATTTAATTTCTTGAATTTTTTTTTTCTTTACCAGAAGCTCTTTATTAAATATGCAGTTCTTTTATTTTCGAGGACTTACCTCAACTTTCAAAGATTTCCATTAAAATGTATATATTTTCTAATCCTGATATATTTGCTATGTACATTTTAAATAACTTAGTATTCAAGGTACGTATTCAAATACTCAGCAACAAAAGAAACGTCTTTATTAAAGTCGTTTAAATTAAATGAACGCACGTCAAAATTTACAAATTTATAAATTTATCATGTTATTGATTATTTCCTGGAAGGAGGAGATATTTTCAAAAGATACGTTTTTACGTACTGTTAAATTTATGAAGTAAAAATGTAACGAATATCTTACGAAATAGATAAGATATTAGTATGTAACTAAAAAAGTACTGAATAATGATGTAACTTCTGATAAAATTCAACAACTTGATTTAATCTGTGGAACAGTTTACGTAAAGAATAGAATAGAAACCCTTTGAATACTAAATATGATCTCAAGGTTGAATGAATTAAATAAAGTTATTTGAATAACAAAGCAGGAATTATTTTTTTTGCATTTTAAATATAAATTCACGTTGAAAAGTTGAACTTTTTTCTTAAGTTAAATGCATGAGGTAAACTATTTTTACATTCTTTGATACGATGATGTATATCTGTTTTTAAATTTGATTGATGCTTTAAAATTATCAATTAATTATATATCCATAGTTCACGCACTGCAGTACAAAATCTGTTTTACCGACTGAAAATTCTTCGAACCTCACTTGAATAAGCATTTCTTTCTTTAAAAAAAAATTACTTTTTAAGATATGCATAGATTATAGCTAAGTTTGATAGAAGTATCTAAGTTAATCAAATACTTCACCTCCGAACTTATAATAAAACAAAGAGAACGACCGACTCTCAATTGAAGCTAAGTTTCAATTAGGTTGATATTATGAATTTTCGAATCGACGGTAGAAAAGAATATCCTACAATTGCCAAAAGAGCTGTGAAACACTTAATGTCACGTGTTTCAACCTATCTATGCGAAAAATCTTTCTCTTTGTACGCTGCGACAAAAATAAAATACAGAAACAGATTGAATGCTGAAAATGACATTAAATTGCAGATTTCAATAACTGTTCCAGACGTAAAAATACTTTGCAATAAAAAAAATCCATGTCAATAAAAAAAAAACTTTATTTTTATTAATTTGTAATGATTTAAAATATTGTTGCTTTAGCTTATTATTCATAGAATATATTTTAGACACCCCTCCTCCCACAAAAAAAAAATACCCATTAACTATCTTACCATTCATTATCTTATTGAGACGTTTGTGTTTTGATAAAATAGAGATGCAATAATAATTTTGTACATTTGAGTAGGATAAGACTTTCATATCCTATTTTTTCTTTATTTTGATCAAGAGGTTCCGTCAAAAAAAGGGGGAAGCTCAAAGAGTTCCTCAAAGTTTAAAAGGTTTAATGCTCCTTCCTTTGCATATTACGAACTGTCGTTCCAATCGTGAAGTTTCCAAAGAAAGGGTGTAAAGTTTGGAAATTTAGTGCCGTTGAACTTGTATTATGTATTACACAATTAGAGTAAAGAAAGTGATTATTTCAAAAGTAAATTTTACAGAAACGGAGGTGGAGTTTATTTACCGAAGAAAATGTTTAATTTTTTATGGTGAATCGACAATCTGTCCACAAAGAAAAAAAAAATACTTTTGTACATTTCTGTTCCGCCTACTTTATAACGGGATTCTCAACCGTATTTCTCTTCAACTGACCTTTAGGGACTTACTCCTAATTGACTTTATTTGATATGAGGATCTCTTCTTGCAAATGAACCAGGGCAAGTAAATTATAATTGATATCTTGGCGTATAGTGAATGAAAGAGGATCAGATAGACCAGATAGAAAGATTGGACAGAATGGAGGATAGTGGATTTGATTGGTCGCCATCAAATATCGCACAAAGATAGCACTGGAATAAATATATCATGGAATTTTTTTTTTCAAACTGTCTGCAGAACTAGGCAGTAATCTTCGTGACTAACAAAATAGTAGTTCCAATTCATTACCTGTTATATAAACTCTTAATGTACAAAAGTCTTTCCCAATTGGACTATGTAAAAAAAATCAGTTCTAATAATATTTGTATTTAGTGGAAGAATTATATATGCAATTATACTTGTATTATCCATTCTAAAATGGAGTTTATTTTTAAAACATATGTACTGAATATATTACTGTAAAAAGAAATCTATTGATTTTATTTAAAAAGATTTACAAAAAAAAATGTATCTTTATTTACTCACCAAAAAGATGGAGTACGGTGAAGATTTACAATCGATAACTGTACAATTAGTTTTAAATCCTATTTACAGAAAATAACACAATGCAGTATCCCTTATAAATTCCACGTGTATTACTTTTTATGATTTATATCAAGTTTTAATGCAATCACTTTGTTCTTAAATTAAAGATTTTTCAAAATTTTAGGAATAGTTTTAATAATAGAAAGCTTTTTTTATTATTGTTGTTATTATTATTTCTACGTCATTTATTAACAAATAATATTCACTAAAGGCTATTTAAAGTATTTTTAGCACTCAGTCACAGAGAGAAAATTATACTTTAAAGTATAAATGGGATACTGAAAGCAATTTCAATACAGTCCCTTCATCGCGTACTTATTGTATCTAAAGTTTATTATGTATGTTAGCATTCACACGAGACGTGGGAAATTCTTTTTTTAACGCTAAAAGATTTAAAGTACCAACTGACTACTGATTTGTTTCCAAAAAATTTTGAATTTTTTCCTTGAAAGGAAAAAAAAAACTAATTAATTCAAGGTTCTAAAGGATTTTTTTTTTTGTTTTAAAAGTAATTTTTTTTTGAAAATTATAGTTTATTCAATGAAAACATTTAAGTGCTTTACCTAAATTCATTAATTCTAATTTAAGCTAAATTATTTTGAGATGGATAAAAAATGTAAATCTGAATTAAAATAATATTTTCACGAATATCATACTTTACTCTGAATATTTATTGTAAATTTTAAGTCAAAAAAATTTTAAGCTGAAATTTAAAATTTCAAATTAAGTACCCTTATACAAGAAATAATTAGTTGATATTTATGTAAATAAGAAGTGACAAAACTGTTATGCTGATTATTTAAAAAGGTTTTGTTTTGATCATAATATTTTTTTTCTTGACTGTTAAGATGACTGCAGTGATAAATGTAAAAGTTTGCTCATTTTGTGCATTGTGAAATTGCTCTTGAAACTATTTGCACAATACGTAAGCGTTTCATTACGATTTATGCCAAAAACTTCACAAACTCAAAAAGAAAAATAATCACTGGAGACATAAAAAGAAACTATTCTAGCTTAAAACTATTATGTAATATTTCTTATCTTATATCTTCCACTTCAAAAATTTTTTATTTCCCCTTTTTGTACTCTAATAATCCAAAAGAGAAAGGTAATAATTTCAAAATATTTTACCTCATTGCATATATATATATAACTTACGAATAATCCCAAGCAATTTTACTTTTTTTCACTTTTTTTCTCTAAATTATTTCTGTGATTGAACTAATCACATTCAAGAAAATATCTAAGAAATAGTAAATTAATATTCAAATACACAGAAGTATCATATTACATCTATTTACTTTCGCAGTAAGTACTTATATTTCCAATTGGATCAATTGACTTACTATAATTTCCGATGTAAAATATAGCGAAAAATTTATTTTAATAATACTTAAAAATGTACCAGTAAACAACAATTTGATTAATCAAAATAAACAAATATTTTACAATAAACTAATTCTCGTCATAACATGGCAAAAGTTCTATTTTAAAAATAGCTAAAATAAAAATATAAAAAATTAAATTAATTTGAATTTCCTTTCAGTATTCGAAATATTTTATATTTCAGAACAAATAAATAAATGCGACAAAATTTCTGGTTATTTATGTATGCACATCTTAACTTCTTTCATCATGTTTTAAACCTTATTCATCAGATGCTAGTCATTTTTCAAAACATCGTACCCTCCCGATCATCCAATCAGCTCGTATTTGGCTCAAAATCGACGACATCTATATCACCTTCAGTCATCGTAACTAATTAAGCTTATCTGTCGAGTAAATGAACTAATCAAGTTGTGGGCTTACCGAGAAATGTTGTGATAGCATTTCATCACTTGCAAGCGGCATGTTAGATGTCAGTAAATTGTCTTCCGAGTTTAACCTCAATTCTAAGAACATTCGTACACTCCGATAAAATAAAAGACAAACAAATGTCCCGATCTCTCAATTACTAACTTAATCACAGGGGTGGAGTGATGAAGTGAAGAAAAAAAATGGCTGAACCTTTTCCCCAAAAATGATTCGATTCAACATATATCAGTAAATTCGATGACAGACAGAAGTATCTATGGTTAGATAATCGGAAAAAGCGGAGGCGGTTTATCCAGCTAATATTTGTCTCGTTACCCAAGTAACACTACAGCCTATCTGCTAATGGACGAAAGAGAAGACCAGATAAACGAAGCACAACCCTAGATGGAATGCGATCTCGCTTTTTTTCTTTTAATCGGGTATCGTGATGGACGGCCTGATGATGATGACGGCCTATGTGTAGGCTGTTTGATAAGTGTGAGATAAAAAAAAATGTGCTCTTGTGCTCTCTCTCGTCTTTAATGTATTTGACTTAACATAATGAAGCAGTCGATAGATGTTGCACGTGTTTGACTTGAACTTAAAACCTTAGATATCCACCTACTTAAGTAAAAAAGAAAAAGATTGAATATAAAAAAGCTACCCAAATTGTAAGAGTTATCGGTTCTATAAACAAAGGTTGAATCGCTTAATAGAGTTCCAGGAGTGTCTTTGAATTTATCTTTTGGATGTTTTGAAATAGAGGGTGACATCTCAGAGAAATGAAAAATTGTAAAGAGGTGTTTCCTTACAATCAGTTTTTAGTAACCTTTTCTTCAGAAGGATCTAATTACAAGTGAAATTCTTAAGAATATTTTATAAAGTATCTTTACTTTTATTTATTATATTTTGTAATAATTATTTAATTTAAAACACTGAGTGATGTAAATGGAATGATAAAAGCGATGATTATAAACAAAGATTTTTAGAATTAATTTATTAGTTATGAGGGTAAGAAGAGAAATGTTATTTTGGCCATAATCTCAGACTCTGCTGTAAGATTTTGCCTTTGACATATGAACACTTAATAAAATGATATTATTCTACAAAAAGTGCGTACGTAATAAGTGCGTACGGGGGGGAAGAAAATGGAAGGCAAGATATCTCAATTATAAAATCTTACCTTTTTGCAATGTTGTTCCAATCTTAAATCGTTTTAGATAAAAACAATAAAGAAAAATATTTTAATCTCATAACCATGTGTTTGGCACAATATATCCCAAGAGGATTCTGTGCCACAAATTCAACCAACCAACCAACCTCAATTATAAGATTTAAAACAAAAAAAAACCCAAAAAACTTCCAGTTAAAAGACTTTTATCTAAAAACTTTCCAATTAAAAATTATCTAACTATCCAATTAAGAAATTCTTTTAATTAGTAAAACAATTTTAAATAATTTAAAACACAAATATATACAACGTTTATTATATTATTTTCCATTTTTTTCTTTTTCAAAAAAAACGTTTAGTTTTAGAAATTTTTCAAAAGGAATTAAATTTACAAATTTTATATTTTTGAATTTTTGTCTAATTTATAATTATATATATATATATATATACCGTAGGTATTCGAATCCAAGCCACACTTTTTTTTCCAATGTTAATGCTACTGCAAATCAAGTGCGGCTTAGAATCTATGGCAGAAAAATTTATTAGGATGAGAAAATTGAGATTACAGGTTCATGTACGTATTTAAAAGTTTTTATCACTGGCAAAATTAATTATTTACTTCTTATTAATTCTCATTTTAATTCTTTTTTAATTTCGTAAGTATTGGATATCGATAAACCTTTTAATTTTATTTTTCTAACAAAAACGTGTTAAAAATTTGGGGTGTGGTTTGGATTCGAATAAATACGGTATATATATGAAAATAATACGTTATTTTAGTAATATAAACCCTAGTATTACAACCATATTTTGTCCAAAAATACATGTCTCATTTATAAGCAAGAAATAAGCAATGAATACGTTTTAAAAAAAAATTCTCAAGCTATATTTGAAAAAAGAGAGGGAGTGCCCACTTCAGTGTGATTAATTCGTACAACATCTTAATGAGCTCTTCTTGCATCTGAAACAAGTGTGATTTAAAGAATATCTTCTGCACTCTTTTTGGCACATGAGAAAAAAAGTGTTGGGAGGGGGGGGGAGAACCCTCACTCCGCTCATTGAAGAAACACACGAATGCAACCCATCCTTTCATAAAATGAGATGACGTTAGAAAAAAAAATAGAAAGAAAGACGATAACACAGAAGCAAAGTTGCAGAGATGATGCAAGGGGAAAAAAAGGGTTGACAAGTATTACCTTCTTGTCCAGCATGTTACAGATAAACGACTCGGATTCATTGAGTTAATCATCTGAAGTTGAAGGAAGTGCTGGTCTTCTCACGCGTATCGTTCCACATTAAAAGTTGTTTCTTGTCCAAAGGGAGATCTCGACTGACAGAACGCCGGCGACAATTCCGCGTGTCCGACACCCAAAGAGGGTGAAAGAAGGTTTTTTTCCCCCTTAGTTTTTGAAATTCGATCATTGAGTGCAGTTTTTTTGTGGGGCCTCATGTTCAAAATATACTCTATGCTGAAATCTACAAAATTTAATGAGTGATCCCGTCACTTAAATTAATTTGACGAGCATGTGTTCTTTACATTCTTTGTCGAGAAGTGTTAATGATCTTATATTTATTCATTGAGCTCCATTTCCGAAGTTTTTCATGTCAAAATTCTTTCTCCAATTTCTACAGTTAACTTTGAACGAGTATTATTTTTTCCAAAAGTCTATCAGTACTAAACGATGCCAGTATTGATTTTTTATACTGATTTGATAACATTTTTCATCTATTTTTTATCATTAAGTGCTAATAAATGTTTCCTGTTTTGTCTTCTTTGTAGGATATGTTTTTTACTTAGCTCTATCTACGAGGGTGGTTCAAAAAATACTTGTATATGAAGACAGATGGCATCATTAAGGTAAATTTTAACTGTATTGGGTGCTGCCATCTGATTGATGGAGCCGAAACAAAATCGACATTGATTCATAAGATAGTTTTGATTTAGTAATTATTTATTGCCAAATAAAAATTTTACTGCTGTCGCATCGAGTTATCTCCGTCGATGATAAGTGGATTCATTATTATACACCAGAAACCAAGCAACGATGAAAACAATGGGTTGCTTCCAACGAGTCTGCTCCAAAGAAGGCGAGAATGGTCTCATTGGACGAAAAAAATAAGACGAAGAATTTTTGATTTGTCATGATCACAAATACGAGTAGCTGACACTTAGACAGCTATCCAGTGAGTCATAATGCTTTCTAAAAACAAACAATTTTCGATGCTACGAGCCCCACATCTTAGAATTTCTTTGAACTTATTGAACGTCTCTTGTAACACTTTTAATGATCACATTTAAAAAGTGCATAACACAATTTAAGAAAAAACAAGAAATATAAAAAAAAAAATTGTAAGTCAATTCCTACTTAGGTCAACAAAGAATAATTTTATTTTAGTTACTTTTATTAAACAATTACAATTAATACAAATATGTATATACATATGACAGAATAACAATATTAAGTAACAAAATAAATTCATCCAGTAAATTAAATGGTTGGAATGCAATTAAGCCCAACCACCCTTGGCGACAGTAATCATATGGCGATTTTTTTTCCAAATATGGCTACCCTGGTCTACTTCGCGAACTTACGTTCAACCCAAAAAAATTGCCAAGTTTGGCAATTTTTGAAATCACGCTAAGTGGTTGGGCTAAACTGCATTTCATCAATTAAATTTATTTAAATGAATCAATATTTGAAAAATCTGTATTAACATCAAATGTCATCCACTACAAGTTTAAAAAAATGTATTTGAACTTGAGTGGGTGAATAAAAAGTATTTTATTAGCGATTGAAAATTTGAACTATATATAAGGAGAGTGTGAGCTAATAATAGAAGTCTAAAAATAGATGAATATTTCTCTGCTGTTGTATCGCAATTGAAGTCTTTTTTTCACTTATGAAGCAGCCATTTCATAGGATTGCATGTCGTAATTGCGGTCATTCTAGAAAAATATAAAATTTGATACACGTTTCGTAATATGAAATTCAATGCGATAAATATTTATGTCATTAATTTTCTTGTGTAATATATAAATTAACGGAGAACTTTTCCCTTTCAAAAATTTTTTATAATCGTAATTCTTATATTTTATGAAACAGATCAAGATAATATTAATTGATACAATTAAAGTCTTTTTATTGCTTAGTATATACATAATTCAGTAATATATATATATATATATATATATATATATATATATATATATATATA
>BMAW01002903.1:0-36462 GCA_019974015.1 Nephila pilipes | reverse complement strand
ATATATATATATATATATATATATATATATATATATATATATATATAATTAAAATTTCTTTTGTATGGTTCCATGTAGTAAGGGCTAAGAAACAATATAATAAGAAATATAATATGATTTGTATAAATAAAACGCTTAAATATTACTATTGTTATAGTATTCGCAGCTGAAAAACAGCTCATTTTGATAACATAATATTTGCTGTGAAATTATATATTATAATTATAATATACAAATTTATACACTTTCGAATATAGTATATGTGACATACGAATATATATGTGATTTATCATTTTTTATAAATATACTAATAACTATAGAGCATAATTGGGATATTTCGATTAACGACATTAAAATTATTCTGTTTAGGGATCAAAGTTGAACCCAAGAAGAAAGGTCTCTCCCAGATGACTTTTCTAAGGGATTTTGTCGAGAAATATCAGCTGAATTAAATGTGAAGAGAAAGTCGCTCAAATTTCATTGTGTCGATTTCGATAAGATGAAATGAATATATATTGCTAAATTTTGTGTAGAAGATCGCATAAAATCTCATTTCTCTTCAAAACTTCTATAAAACAATTTTTCTTTAAGCAAATATCGTAAAAGAAAGTTTTGTAATGAAAAAAGAAAATAAAAATTTGTAGTAAACCCTTTAGTGTTTTTGATTTTTTTATAAACAAAGTAACTCTTTAGATAGAAGTATTTTTTCTTCTTCTTTGAAACTTTATTATATCTTTTAAACTCATTATTAAAGTACAGAAAGGGAAGAACACTTTTAACAACATCAAGAATTGTGTGGTTATAGAGAGCAAAATGTCCTCGTACCTTTATTTTTATATTCACTTCCTTTAATGAGACATAATTAGAAAAATTTAAAAAAACATATTATTTTTATCAATCATATGTACATGAGTGACTAAATGATGTTAATTTATAAATAATAATTTAAATAAATACGATATACGAGCAATATTTTTAAAGGGAAACGATATTTTAAATAAATCGTTTCAGACCTTTTTATTAAAAACACAGCTTATCTGTTTTTGAAAGAATGAGAAAAGATTTGATTCTGTTGGACTATATAATGAATAAATTAGAACCAAATGTTTTTTCTTGAAATATCTAAAATTTTAAATACAATTAAATGTAACTTACATTTTTGAAAAAGGCGTTATTAATTACACAGTTAAATCATCATTATATTTATTTTCGTCTCTTTGATCAACCTACTTTGAATTTTTCTGATAAACACAAATTATGCATAAAATAAAATAGAATAGAATAATATATTAAATGTAATTACACAATTCCATCTCTTTTGAATATATGTAGCCCTTAGAAGCTTGTTTTCTTTAGGTCGTTATGGGAATCATAACCCTAAGCAATCTAAAGATCTTTCTTTACCCGTGGGGTTTACTTTCATTAATAAACATAAGCGATGCGACCCGGAATACCCTAGCGATCTTTCTCCATTTTTTAAAACGTTTCGATCACTATTACAATATGTTTGGCGCAGCATAACTGTAACTGGCTTTTGAGAAATTAAACTTCATCATCACTCATTTACTAACTTTAGATAAATGTGGATCTAATTACTACTGAATATTTATAAACCTTTTATACAATACGTAAGCAGAATTGGTAAGCAAACATATATTACAAAATCTGTAAGCAATGATCCGAGAAGTATAGCTTCAAAGCGGATCATAATTATACAACACATTTTATTACCATCACTAAAATAGTTTGGTAGATCATGATGTCTTTGATTTTAGATTGGTTTCAAAGTTTACCTCGAAATTATATCGATTAAGCCTTGGGAGAGCGATATTTAATAACTAATTCTTCAGGGTTGTTATCAAGGTTAATTTTTAACAAAGTCTAGATGGTAAGAATTATATTTGAATTGACGCACCATTTACCAAATTTCTACATCACATAACGTGAGGTTTTGTCATTTAAAATAAAAGAAATTGCGTAATATTTTCCTAAATTGTGCTGTTCATTGGAATATGCATATTAATTTTTATATACAATATATCATTTAAAGAATTTATGCTAATTTTTAATCTAACTTACGGTATGGAAATGTTATAAAGAACGTGCATAGTTAATATATATTGAAGCTTTGAGAGAAGTCATTAGAATTATAACAAAAATTTATTCGGTAAATCAAGTTTATTGAGTAAATTGGTAGTTTTTAAGGTCATTTACAAGGATTTTGTAAAGACCACTGAATGCATACTCTAAAGAAAAATGACAGCTGTTCTTATATTGTGTACAAAATCACTAATTTCTTCCCAAATTAAGGAATCTTCGGAGCACTTGAACGAGGTAATTATTAAGTTTGTTAATAGAAATTAACTTTTAAAATTAGTGATTCATTTTATTTTCAATTTTAAATCGCTACAGGTATATTTTTTCACAAGTTGTAAATTCAAAAATTGGTAAAACTTATGAACTTCTAACAACTGTTTTTAAGAATTTAGCAAACTTTTTTTTTAAAAAAAAAAGTGTCATAGTCTTATCGAAAAATTAAAATATAATTCAGATTAAAGAACTTATATTTGCTTCAAACTTACTTAAATGAAGAGTGATCAAGTTACTCAACAGAAGTTGGAAGATTTGGTAGTTAAAAATTCTTTATAATATAGTTCTTTTTGTTGTGTATTGATATTCTGACTTCAAATCAACATCCAGATCCTTTCTTAAATCATATCATCCAAAGTAGTTTTCAACCATAATAAAAAAAAATTGTCTTAGAGACATATTCTCCTTTTATAAATTATTTATCACCTCAATGTTTGGTCGGCTGACAATGAATTCCTTAATAATATTGACTTATATGTGGTTAATATATACATATATATATATATATAACTATATATATATATATATATATTCTGGTATTGCTCAAGCTTTTCTTCTTAAATGATTTTATAAAGATTTATTAAATCTGTTCAATTGTACATTTGGTTTTATAACTTTTATATAACGTAATTTTGATTGAGGCGAGTTTGGTCATTGATTCTGGAGTAATCCAGCATATAACAGCCTAAGATATGTTAATATACTCTATTCTTTTGCTTTTCTCAAATTTTTCTATATCTTTATCTCTTCTATAAATACTTGTATCAGATGTTATTTTAATTTTTCGTTAGATTTATTTCCTTCTGGATATTTGTCTGTTTCACAAATATTTATATATATTGTTAAATTTATTTTCTTACTTTAATTCAAATTTTTCTTTGTTTCCAGTGATTTATTATATGTTTATATGGAATAGTATATATGTTTTTTTATTCAATACTATAATAATGATTGATAACTTAATATATTGTCTTATGGTTTTGCGATTTATTTAATAGACGTATTAACGACTGTAATTTTTTTTTTTTTTTTTTTAATTTTAATCTCAATTCATATATATATATATATACATACGAAAAGTATGAATAATTAATTTTTAAAAATTTTCGAATAAAAAGAAATGGTATATCAAAATACTTAAGTTTAATGAAACAAGAGAAATAGAATATGAAGTTCAGTAAGTCAAAAAGCAAAAGCAAATTTCTGGTAGAGGAGCATATATGTATGTATATATATATATATATAAAGTGAAAGAGAGAGAGAATAAATTATATTGGAATTCTTAAGAATTTGTGATATAATGTAAAATTTCTGCACAATATGTATTGGCATTCGCATTGATTAGTTCTTATAGTAATTTTTAAATTTCAGACATTATTTCACAAGAAAAGAAAAACAGTTTAAACTTCGCTCAAGGAAAATGCTTATCTGAATAAATCTTGTTAAAATAATAACGCAATGTGCATATTTTGAACAGTGTCACCGGTTTTTATCACCGCAATGAAATAATTACATAATATTTATTAAAAATTACTCCATGTTTAAGCAACAAAAAAAGCAATAAATATGGTTTTACAACACTAAAAGAGCTACTTAAACAAGATTGTTTTGCTGATTCAATTTTTAAGACAACATTCTTAAAATCTATTCATCAGTTATTGTAAAAAGTGTTCTGAAATCCAAATGAGATATCGAGCAAAATAAATTTAACCATTTTTGCGTGATAGACACAACAGCATACTAAATAATATGCAAGTTTTGGGCTTGAATAATGATTTTAAAAATTTGGATTTTTTATATACATGGAATTTATGCTTATTTATGTAATAACAATCTTCATAATACAATGCTCATTTTCTTATAATTCAATATATTTACATCAGGTTGTAGATGACCTTGTGAAACCTGCTTAGGAATACTAGTACCGAAATTGAGACCACGTTTTACAAAAACGTGTATTCAGTAGCGAATGTGGAAAACCCCTAGAAGAAATCTAAAGTTTATGATACCATTTCCGTCTATTGTTATGATCCGTCTATTGAATGCCTAATTAGCTGCTTGTGTCTACATTTGCCAAGTTTATCGCCCAAACTTACGCTATTTCTCAAATTTTAATTTGCTTCTTCAACTAATAAGAACAACAGAATTTATCAAATTTGGGTACTACGCTACTATAAAAGAAAGATCTATTCGTATTACTCAAATCATTAAGTTACTTTATTTTACACAAAATTGTCAATTCCTTGAAAAAGTACTGGCGTGGCAAATTGTCCCTGCTACAGAAGAAGTACACATGCGCCAAACGCCAGCGACCGATAACTGTGTAGCGTGAGGCCTCCTCTTTCGAATGCAGTGCCTCTCGCTTCTGCAAATAAATATGCATATCTGTAGCCTTCGTTCGTATTAGTTTTTGTTGTTGTTTAGCTGGTGCAACGCGCGAATTGAAACAAAATTTCATATGAAATTTGTAAAAACAGCTATTAAAACTTTATAACATATTGAAAGAAGTGCATGGCAATGAATGTTTATCGCGTACACGCATTTTTGAGTGGCTTAAGCATTTTCAAGATGGCCGAGAAGATGTTGAAGAGGATTCACGCTCGGGTCGCCTTTACACGTCAAAAACGGATAGCAATATCTAAAAAATCGTTAATCTATTTCTATCTGAACGTCGGTTAAGTATTCGAGTGATTGTTGAGATTGTAGGATTTGACAAAGAATCCGTACGGCAAATTTTTCCTCTAAGGCAAAGAGCAAGCTCATTCCACATTATCTATCAAGAGGTGTCTAGCCATGTACATCACCCCAGTGTTAAACCGTCCGCCTCAATCGCCGGATCTTGCACCATACGACTTCCATCTGTTTCCTAAGAATGAAATCTGTATTAAAAGGAACAAGATTTCCGTTGAAACTGGGAAAGAGAAAGCGGCACGTGTCCTAAAGGAGCTGACAGAAGAAGACATCCAGCACTGTTTGAAACAAGGGAAGATTGGCATGGACCGTTGTAGGGATAAAGGAGAGGTGAATAGTGAAGGTGATAATAGGTAAATATGTATGTCATTAAAATGCAATGTTTTACAGAGTCAGTTTCGTTGTTTACTAGTCACACCTCGTATATACAATCAAAAAATATCGGTTCCATAAATACTTAAATGCTCACAAATTCAGGGGAAGGAATCATTTATACACATTGCATCCTATACCATAATGAAACCAATTTAATCTCACAATTCCGCTACTGATCCTTCCTGACATCATTAAAAGAAATAAAAAGTCATCTTCACTCATTTACACTCTGATCTCTTCATACTTTATTATTTTTTCCCACTCCGGTTCGGATTGACTGCCGCAAACGGCCCATAAATATGCGAAACTGCGACGCCCGAATGTGCCACCATCCCCATAATAAATATTATCAAATTAAACGCGGAACCCCTTCTTCCTGCGGGCAAAACAAAACTCGAGGCGCAGTTACCAGTGACCCCTTGTCAACGAGCGACTCCTTCTAATGAGGGCGACAGACTTCTTTCACGCGACTTCGACCCTCCCTCATCTCCCATGGGGGGGGATGCAGGAACGAGAGGATGACTGTCGCCAACGATTAGCGCCGTCAGTTCCATGCGCGGAAGTGTGCGTCCCCGTTTAAGGAAGATAAAAAAGAAAAGTGGGCAAAATAATAAGAAGGAGGGAAGCAGGATCTTGATGACACCTCCGATGATGCCCGAAGAAGAAGAGGGGGAAAAAAAGAAGATACTGAAAACCGAAGACGTGGGTGGAAGTTGGATCCCTATTTACACTGTTTATATGAGGGCGGAATTGAATACCAGTTGTGTCTTACGTCGTGTAAACAACGTAGACGGGGTTTCGAATTGCATTGGAGATTCGTAGTGGGGTTTCGGAGAATCGTAGACCTAGTTAGCGCTGATGTTTCTTTTTTTAATGTTGTTGTTGTGGTATTTTGAGACCTGTTGCTGTCGTCTTCGGAGGTTTTTTATTATTTTTTAATGTCTCGCTCTGACACTTTAGGTCGGAAGACCTTACTTTCTTTCAAAAAAAAACATCTGATTAACTTGCAGATTTCTTATCTCATGTTGAATGTGTGTTGGAACATGATTTGTCTCATTAATCATAATGATCGTAATTTTGATTTACTCGAAGTAATGAGCATAGTGTGCACATGGAATATGTGTCATTTTCATAAAAGAAGTTTTCTGTATTTCTTTTTGATATGAAAATTATATCATGTAAAATGACAAGAATGTATTAAATTTTATTTCATAAGTCTCATAGACTAGTTTTATGATAGCATGGTAATGCCCCCCGGTAAGAAAAGTCTTAGGCTAATAATAAAGTCTTACAGCAATAATGAATTCTGAAATTAAAAGTGAGCGATGAAAATTATTATTATGCTGACTAATGAAACAAATTTTCATTGGTATTGTGGCTTTTAGTACACGTATGTTGTGGTGGCTGTAGCTTGGTCGCAGACTTGAGTTGTTTTCGTCGAGCTGTAGGTTCGAGCTCTGTTGCTACAAAATACCCAGCGTGTAGCGGGCTAATGCACTTTAAATCTAGTCGAAATCCATAAGTCCTCCCGTGGCGTGGTGGCGAAGTTTGGAGAGGGTGATGCCAGCACTGGGGTCGTCAGCGTCACTTGACCAAGACTTAAAATTTCAAGATCAGTCGTCAGTAGCCCTTGCGTTATTTCTCAGTGCAACTTTAATGAACAATCACTCTCATCACAATGTGCATGTGTTGATTTCTCAGGTTTTCTGGGATACAGCAGGGTTATCAAATGAGTGACAGTAAGGGCTCATGACGCAATAGCCAGATACAAGTAACCTGCTCCAAACATTTAATTAAAATATAATCTAGGCAGATTGATTGATTAATTTTATTAATGTCACACTAGAAGCTACATAATGGTTATTGGCGATGTACCTTGTAATTTTGAGCCTCGGTCAAATAACGAGGACGACATCTGCGCTGGTATCCTCTCTCCTAACTTCCACACCTCGCAAATGGGAGAACTTTGAGCCTCGGTAGATTTAACGTGCATCAGCCCTGGCTATACGGCGGGTTTCTTGTGGCATCAGGGCTTGAACCTACAACTCGACGAAAACAACACCGGTCGCGAGTCCGTGACCATGACCACTTGGCACCACGATCTACTTAATTAAGAAGTATGTTGATTATTTGGACTTAATACATATTAGTTAACAATTAATTTTACCAACAAAACTTGATCAGTTGAGTTTATTCTACATCAAGTAAATTATTGATGTTGCATTTAAAAGGAATACGAAGTCCTCGAACCTCGAAATTATCAACAGTGGTCAGATTACACATTAAAAAGAAAAGAAAACGAAAAAATTAGCTTGATGAACCCCTTATTTTATTTTTAGTCATAAAGTTATTCCAAAAATTTTCTTTTTTTTTTCCATTGTTAGATTAAATCCATTAATCTATTGTTTTGGTGAAAGAATTTTTAGCTTAAAGATTGCTCTGATTTTTAAGAATATTTAACACTATTGAAAAAACTTATAAACAAAATGAAAATTCAACGGCTTAAATTTATCCTAGTCTGTATTAAAAATTCAAATTGAATTAGAATGCCATACACCTGATAATATATGTAAAGCTCTTCGTTATATAAATCTTTTTTTTCTTCAAAGTTCACGCTAAATGTAATTTTTTTTTTAATTTTATAATAAAAATTAAGATTTCAATGAAATCAAGAGCTCAGTACCCTCTATTTTTTTTTATTTTAAAGACTTATTAGCTATGTATTGTTTCGTTATATACATTACTTCATTATATTTTGAAAATGTATAATTTTAAATATTCGTGCAAGTTATGCAGGAAATTAAAAGATATACTTGAAACATTATAGAGCCTTTGTTTCTATATTTAAATTAATTTATTCCAGCTACTTGGAAATGGTGAATATTAATGAAAAATTAAATTGCTAAAAATACTTCTGTCATATTCTTAAACATAGATTTCTTCGGTAAAATTTAAGAATTTTATATATGTTTATGATTTTTTTTAAATCGCTTCTAATTATCTTCCTAAATACATTTTTTCAAGCTAAGTAATAAATAAGTCAGAAACTCTAATACAGCAATTTTTATTCATCTATATTTTATTTCGATATTTTGATCTATTTAATAAAAATTTCCATTTTAAATGCCTAGACTTCTAGATTAGTAAAATTAGTAAGTATAGTGTTGATTTTTGATTGTTTATTAACGTCGCACTGAAAAACAACGCGAAAACTATTGGCGATGGCCTTTCAATTTTGAGTCTCAATGAAGTGCCGATGAGAATGCCTGAATTGGCATCTCATTCTCCAAACATCAACACCACACCATTGTGAGAGCCTTGTAAATTTAACGGACTTTGGTATATGGAAATGCAAAAACGTGGTAGAATATGGAACATATGTTGATATTTATAAAATACGTTGTGACGACTGTCCTTCCATATTTAATTCAATGATCAATGTTTAAATAAACTGTTATTAATTACGAAACACACACTGAATATAGCCTTAGTGTCGTCCTTGTCACTTGACCGAAGCTAAGAATTCCGGGTTCCGTCTCCAAGAGTCCTCGTGTTGCTTCTAGCACGACATTAATAAAACCAATCAGTCACACGAAAGACAGACAAGAGCAAGATAAAAAAAAATTCTATCAATGAAGCATTGATAAAGTCAATCTCTCTCGAATCGCAATTAACTCACCAATCCTAGATTATGACTGAAATATGAAATCTTAGCTTACCAAATCCCTCGTTCTGATTCATTCACTTTACAAAAACAGACGATTCTTATTTTAATACTTCAAGAAGAATTCGCTTCACCCCCCAAAACTAATTAAATGCTTGAAACCAAATTATAAATCTCTGTCAGCAAGTCATTATCTTCTGCCTCACTTCTTTTCACCATTTTATTTTTTTTTATCACTATCTCTACTTCAATTTACTTCACTTCTATCTTCATTTTATTTACCTAATCACATTTCATTTGGGTCGGGAAGAAATTGTAGTTTTATACAATCAAATTACTATGAAGTCCTCGAGGTTAGTGAAGAGAGAATCGTTAATAACTCAACGTCACAACACAACGTTTTTCATAACATATTTTCAGAAGAAAAACGAATGAATATTATATATAGGACGACCAAAACAGAATATAAATATATATTTTGTTGGCAATAAATTTCTCTAAAATCCATTAACTCATTCAGAGCGCTTTCTTTGAATCTTGCAACCCTCTCACTCATTGAGAAAAGTGAGCAACCTCCCATGCCATTCAAACCCGTATGATTTTGCACAGCAATCTGCAACACGATTCCATTTATGCTAAAAGCCTTTACAAGCGAACGGATGACAAAAGGATTATTCACCAACTCCGACGGTGGTCGAGTGAAGGCGTCAGAACATGATGGCCACAGATGTCTCGCTTCACTCCTCGAAGGGTGAAAGTTCATAAGGATATAAGAAGAGAAAGGGCCCGCTTTGTCGGAGTGTACTAAATGAGAGACCGATTGTCTTTGTCAGACGACAACACATGTCGATGAGCCCCGTCCACCCCACTACAAAGACTCTCTCTGTCGGCCCCACTTTGTTCGAGGCGCATTACGTCACGGATCATTAATACACTTCACTTGAATCTGGGTCGGGAAACAAAGGAAAAACGCTTTTTTTACCCCACGCTAAAGAGGTATCTTTTCGCGGTCCGCACTGGTGCCTTTTAATTGCTTTGCTAATATGGAGTACGCCACATCATTTGTCAAGACCGCGAGTGCTGTCGTGGGACAGTAGAGAGGATAGTCGTGAAGAAACAACTCGAGGAGTTAAAAAAATTAATTAAAACTGCCATCGTTTGAAATTTGAGAACAAAAAAACAAATTAGAAACAGTATTTAAATTTAAAACATTAATAACTCCCATCCTGATTTAACTAACAAATGTAAATCAGTGTATTAGCCACCCAAGGGGCTATTGTTTTGGTAAACCCAAAAATGTCGTACTTGACCAATTTTCAATACTTTATCTTGCTTTTCATAATATTTTTGATATCTGCTTTCACCCATAACGAACTTAATTTTCAAAAATATTTCATAATAAATTTCTCCTGAATTTTTTGTTGGTTTGAAGTAAAATGTATGTAATATATGTCTGATACCTGCTTTCACCGCTAATGAATTCAATTTTCAAAAATATGTCGAAATAAATTTCCCCTAATTTTTTATTGGATTGAAGTGAAACAAATATAAAAATTAATTACTTTTATTTACTTATAGATTTATCTATTACCTTAATTGGTAAGTAAGCAGGAATCAAGATATGACTGAAAATGATTGATATTGTTCAGAATTTTAAGATAGCTGTGAGGCAGCCATTTTTCCCCCTCAAGAATTTCAAACTACGTCTTTTCAGTTTGGCTTCCTTCTTGGAATGCTTTGGGGTCAAATGATTTTAATATCGATTTAAAAAATGCATATTGTATCAGAAAACTGGCAACAAAGTTAATGTAAGTAAAAAAACAAGCGTGATGAAAAAAAGATTTTCTTTTTCTTTCTTTTTTTAAAACATACTCTCCTTTTTCAAACTACACCTCTTGATAATGATAACTCTAAAATGTTGCCCTTCTTTCTCTCTCTCTTTAACTGGAAAATTTGTATCCATATTGTACCAAAGAATGAGCAACAAATTTTACATATGTAAAAAAAAAAAATACGTGACAAAAAAAAGGATTTCAAATTTTTTTTAACATACTCTTCTTCCTAATGATCACTCCTTTAAAAATCTTTTTTCTTGACAAATAAAATACAGCTGTACAGAATTGGCGATGTTTTCAGAATGAAAATATATCAGCCCAGGTAAAGAAAAATGTTTAGAATCAGACATGCGTAGGACAGAAATGAATAAAAGCTGGGATTATTCACGACTTTATTATTATTATTGCAGAACTTTCTTTTTGGACGTAGTGAAATTTCTTACACAGCACTCAATTAAAACAACACGAAACAGAGGAAAAGGCAACACTGGGCGTTATCAGGGCGGGCAAATCTCGACTTCAAATCCTGCCTATAAATCTTTGACAAAAATTTCCGTCTATCTTAAAATGAGTCTATTTGTCAGACTGGGAGCATGACTAGCATTTTCGGTCACGGTAAAGTCCTGTATTTGTCAAGAAACCTGATGTTCCAGCAAAAGATTTAGGAAACATTTACTAAATTCTAAATAAGGATCGCTATCTTCCTTTTGTCATTGTCAGATGGAACAAAAATTCTAATGCATTACAGAACCCTCGAAGACAGTTTTATCTACTTGGGCTGAAAGCATATGTCGTGATGTGGGAGATATCTTGACCTTATCTTGTCTATCTGTACGTTCGGAATTTTATACTCTTCGCAGGGCCTTATGCGTCGCCCTTAACAGTACCATTTGTCCCGAATTCTAGACTCCAATAGGTATAACTCTAGCTGTTGCAACAGGATGATGGATTTCGGTGGTGGCTCTAAGGACAAAGTAATACATTGTTGCTTTTTCGTTATCATCTGATTTGTCAGGATTTGTTGCTGTGACACAGAAATAACCTAAAACTAGATTTTCCGTCATGTTTGCGTCGCTAAACAAGATTTTAAGATAGACTTGTTCTTATACTTTTGTACGTATGTATGTATGTATTTGTATATATATATAAGGTAGACAAAAATAAACCAAATATCAAGAAATTAAAGTATTTGAAATTTGAAAAAAAACTGAAAATGCTTATGAAATCCAATAAGTTTTTGAAAATACATAAAAATGGAAAATGATATATTGAATGTTGTAAAAGACTTTAATCTGTCAAGTTGGGTTACTCTAGAGTTATAGGCCTTACTATCCCCTTCACAAAATATATTACTAAAAAATGGTTATAAAACTAAAATATAAATCGAAAAAAAAATCTGAAAAGTATAATTCGAAAAAATTAAATTAAAATTAAAAAAGCCAAGAGCTCCAAAAATTTTAAGATTCAAAAAATACGTATAACTATTAAAATTGTACAAATATTATGTAAGCTCATAATAAATAACAAAACTATAGCAAAAATAAATTTAAAAAAATTTAATTTAAAATTAAAACTAGTAAAATATACTACTATTACCAAGCTAAAACATAAACATATTCAAACAAACATATCATAGTTCAATAAAATCAAAGTTATAAAGCTAAAATAAGGAAATGAAGCTGAGAAATTAATTATCACAGAATAATATTTAACTTTTTATTCTAATCTAATTCGATGTTACTTTACTTACTTTTTCAATACAATTCAGTCTATTAATGAGACAGAGAGACGATGCAACAAACATTTTCAGTTACAATATGATCCTTCATTTGGCAAGAAACTTAATATTCTAACAGGAGATTTTGATTTAGTTCATTTGTTCTTTTCCTAATTCAATTATTTTTCTTATAACTACTTTCCCTGCAATAATGTCTTTACGTTTATTACAATTCAGCTGTGTGGATCATCATGTAATTTAAGTTTGCATGTAATAAGGTGATTAAGCATTTATTCTATTCAATCTAATTATAAATT
Organism: Nephila pilipes; assembly: GCA_019974015.1. Classification (NCBI taxonomy): domain Eukaryota; kingdom Metazoa; phylum Arthropoda; class Arachnida; order Araneae; family Nephilidae; genus Nephila; species Nephila pilipes. Next base: position 23,493 of record BMAW01002903.1, on the reverse strand, counting down.
ATCTAATTCATCCATTATCTCATTGTTACACATTATACTTAAAATAGAGTATCGAATCTTTATTCCACTCACTGTTGGAAAAAAATGATTTTTTGACTAACGCTTTTTTACATTTATTAAATAAAATCGTATGTCTAAGCTTGCGAAACATTTGATGCATTTTAACTTTTTATATGGAATATTTTGCACTCTCTCTTTAGCTTATTACAAATCCTTGATCATCATAGAAAAAACTAACTTACAGAAAGAGAAATATATGTGTGTTTTCTCTCCCCATCCAACCTACTCTATAAGGAAAATTGATTTTTCTTTTATTAGTTGTATTGATTATCTACTGAAAAAACTTTACTGCATAAACTGCTTAAAATACTTTTGTATTTAAATTCTACTTCCCTGACTATGCTCAGCTATTTTGACTATATAATCCTGTTTTGTAATATATTATATGCAGAATAAAAAATTTTGAAATTTGTGTTTGTTAAATGATGAGACAAAAATGCAACAATGATTACTTTTGTCAATTCACTTCTCCGTTAATTTCATAAAAAAAACCTAATTCTTTACGGTCAAAGCAAATGCTTTCTTGCCAGTCAATCTAAAAAATTTACAATAATAACTTATTCATAGGCCTTTAGAATATAATAAAATGGGAAAAAAAGGATCAAATGAGTACCATAGTCAGAAGGTTTTTATTTTAAGATATTTATACGTTGAAAACCACGTCTCGTAACTGGGTACATTTGTTTTCGAAATCAGAGTGTGGCGTTGGGCTATTCGTGGTTTCTCTTCACTAACCTTAGGGACTTTTAATTAAGATTGATTGCTTTTTCTAAACAACCTTTGCCCAACCAAAAATGAAATGTGATTATGTAAAGCAAGTAGAAATGAAGTGAAGCAGGAGAGTTAGGAACTATATAAACTCAGACTGAGAGTCGCGATAGAGAAAGAGAGGTTGAAGTAGGAAGATGGAGTAGATTTTGAGTGATTCGAGAAGTTGAGATTGAGTTATCCCAGTGTTCAGCAATTGTTCCAGAGTAGGATTGCAGTCGAGGAAGGTTTAGTGGTAATAGTCAGTTAGACTATTACTGGTAGATTGAGTTAAGACAGTAAGGCCCTTGTCCGCGGGAGAGCATTTATAATTGTTGTTATATTAACAAGCAGTTAATAAATTGTGTAATTATTGTTCTAACGGCTCTTTGATTGACTTGTTGTTTCTCAGTGTTTAAACATTGAGTTTAGCTATAGCGCAAGAGGCAACCCCGAATGGGCAGCCTTCACAAAACAGAAAACCTTAAACGCTAAATTATTCGAAAGTATAATAAAGTACAATAGCTAATGATATCTGTCAAAAAATCTAGCGCGTTTTTAATGCATCTTTTTCAAAGAATTTGTCTTGGAAAATTTAGAGAAATGTCTCCGGAATATAGCAAAATACAATCATCTTAGCATAGTTCAGTAGAAAGAGTGCATCACATTCACTGTCCTTTGAATCAACGATTATTTTGTACAAAATAGTTTCTAGATCAGTAGCCATATTTAATCCCACGAATTTTTAGAGCGTAATTATTCACTTCTAAGAATTAACATGCTTTTTTTTTTAAAAAAAAAAATCATATATGAAACCTTTTTATTAAAATTGTTTTAATATGTCGCTTCATTAAGTACTAATTCATATCTTTCTTTTTATTCCTATTATTTACATATAATTGAGAGCCCACTGTAGACTGATGGTCATGGTTGCGGACTCGTGGCCGGCGCTGTTTTTGTTAAATCGCGAGCTCCAGCCCTGATGCCCTAAAGACTTTTCATTGGAGCTAATTTACGTTAAATCTGATTGAGGCCCCAAATCTCCTTGTTGGGATGTTGTGGAAGTTTGGAAAGGGAGGTTTCAGTTCAGGTGTCGTCCTCGTTACTTGATCAAGGTTCAAAATTATGAGCTCCATTTCCAGTAGGTTTCGCATTCTTTCTCAGTGCAACGTTAATAGACAATCACTCATACAATCGTGACCTGTTAAGTCTCATACTCGAATCCTAGTATCATGCATTCAGGTTGAGCTTTAGATTAAAATCCTGATTGTTTGGAATAATGAGAGCTGTCATATGTTAAATGCAATTGAACTTCACAATCTTCACATAATTTTAGTGTGGAAAAGGAATCAGATATGTATGATATAAGAGGGAGAAGTAAAGGTCAACCTATAGTTATCGAGTTCGGGAGTAGACCCTCCACACACACCTCTTTGGTTTCCTTTACTAGCATGACCAGCATCAAAATGTCAACACAATTATATAATTAAAATTTATTTAATGAAATAAATAGAAAATGATATAGAAAACCACAAGAAAGTATTAAGATAAATTAGAAATATCTTATATCTAGCAGGTAAACATATATTTAAAAAAGATTATTGATTTGCCATTTCTACTGTTTTTTTTAAAAAAAATTAAATTTTCTGTCAATAATAAAAAAGTTTAAAATATTTATGGAATTTTTGATTTCTATATAATTTAAACAAAATCTATATCTTCATCAAAGTTTATGTTTTTAGCTACTTCATTTTCAATGGAAAGGATGGCCAAATCGTTAAACCTTACTTGGCCATTGTTATCCAAAGACAACTCTCTCTTTCAATCATCTATAACTTTCAAAAACTTTTTTCTCTCAAAAGAGGCATGTGGTCTCACTAGCCTAGTGGTCATGGTAGCGGACTCGCGTTTGGGGTTTTTCGTCGAGTCGAGGTTCGAGTCTTCACGTCACTAAGGACACGTTAAATCTGTCGAAGCTCATAGTCCTCTCGTTGGCATGGTATTGAAGTTAGGAGAAGTGGTGCCAACTCATGTTTTGACCTCATTACTCACCGAGGTTCAAAATTTGTCGACTCCAATAGGCCTCGTGTTGCTTCTAGAGTGACGTTAATAAAACAAACTAACCATCTCGCAAGAAGCATCTTAACACTCACAGTCAAAAAAGTATTTAGCAACAAATACGAATATAAAATAAAGGCTGATTGTTGGAAGTCCATTCCCACGAAGTGGTTAACATTTAAAATGCAAACCACTTTTTAACTTCATTCATTTTAGTTTTTGTTTTTTGATGACAACGTCTTAATTTTTTAATTTCTAGCAAGACATATTTTCTTCCCATCTCATCAAAGCCCGTGAGACTTGAAATGAACTTCAGATATCAAGCAAGGATTCTTCGAAAACTCTCTGATCAGAGATTTGGGGTGGTCCGCTCTTAGGTACGCCGCTGGAGTAAGGTGTCAGCAAAGGCGATGGCCACCGTATCTGACCGAGGTTATGAGGTCTGTCACCAATAGTCCACACGTAATTTTAGAACGCCGTCTATTCAAACCAAAATAGATCACCAAATCATAGCTCAAGCGACTGAGGATCGAGTGGATTGAATGCGCAACAACATCTTTAACTTTACTCAACGCTGCTCATATTACACGATTGTATGATTTCGAGTTAACATCCTTCCAAAGCAACTCAAGCAATACTGGAATATATAAACCTGACTGTTTAGAAACACAGTCAGAATAACATTATTAGATATCCGATTTTAGTGGAATCAGTGTGAGTGAGTGAATATAAAGTTTATTGGCGCAAGAGCCAGATATGATAATGCTGCACCAAACAAGATTTGACTGTGGTCTAGAAGTGAAGTTGGAAAAAAAGATAAAAAGTGGTTGACAAGAAGGAAGGTCGAAAATAGAGTAGGATCGCTAGGATATCCCGGGAGTGCGTCACCCGTGTTTACCAAAGACATAAACCTCATGGGAAAGAAAAGATCACTAAGGTGCCTCAGGGTCATGATGCCCGAACTTACCTGAAGAAGGCAAGTCCCTTAGGTCCCCTGATATAATCCCCAGAGGCAGGGTGCACGGCTATACCCCCAGACGCGCATTTTAGTTGCCTCTTACGACATGCATGAGCTACAGTGGGACTAGTGGAATTCCCGGTCACCACACGGGTCTAGTGGAATCAGGACTCGAACCTGCAGCCCAAATTAAGTATCGTAGGCCATGTCGCTCATCGGGAAATTTTGTAACGAGCATATTTTCAAAATATATAGATTAATAACCGAATTTGATGGCAACTGAATAACATCAAAAAAAAATTTGATCTCTTCAGTGATGTTTCTTTAAAGGGAAAAAAATGACTTTTGTTTTGTTTTGTTACGATTCCTTCCTTTTATATTCATTGAAATTCAAAACTCAGAAAAAAAAGAGGAAAAAAATAAAAACGCACAATAAATCATAACGAACACTTTTGTAACCGCTGAGCGTTAATAGTAATTTATAACAGAAATGATTCTAGGCATACCGATTCTTAATAGTTCTCATACATCTAAAAAGTTCATGTTACACAATTTTTGTCGTGACATCTCTCTCTTTACAGGATTTCTTTCTCTCAATTCCTTTTTTAGGAAAATTGCGTTTACCCTCCAGACTCTATTTTCATGCAGCTAATTTTACATCGTAAATACGATTATTAGAGCACTAAACCATAAGATATGTATTTTTCACGTTGAGAGATTCTGTAGTTGATTATTTACTATTAAATTATTATTTTTTTATATCACTGATAGTATTTATAATCATAAAATATTTAATATCTACATATGTGGCCAAGAGGTTAATAGACAAAATAAATTTCAAATTTATTTATGATTCAAATTTGTATAGCTAAACAAGTTTAAGTATAGCCACAAAAATGATGAAACTACAAGCAATAAAAAAAAGGATATTTTTGTGTGTTGAATAAATTTTGCAAATTAAATTCATTATAAATTCTACAACCTAAAACAGGCATATTTTTTTTTAAAAAAAAACCTATCATTTTCTTAGTCTAAGAGCAGCGCCGGTTCTAGTGTTTTTGCCACAATAGACAAACCCAAAAATGCTTTAAAAAATACCTATGCTTCAAAAAAACTTACCAACTCTACAATATGCTCAAAATGGAAATTGGAAAAACAGATTCAGGAAATAAAATGTACGCGTAATATTTCATATATTAGAAGCCCGAAAATTAATAGTTCCGCAACTCTTTCAAACTTATGCACATGCTGCGGAATCTTTTATTACCACGTTCACCCAAACCGATCCTAATTTTACAAAAGTTGTATGCCCACCTCTTAAATGTCTTAAGCCATTGAATTCTCTTCCAAATTGCCACCACCACCTTCTCCACAGCTTACAGTTGCTACTTCATCGTCATCTTCTCAGGCGGATATTTTACCTTCAATAGTTCCTCTTAAAAACGCTACATCTTTAAATTCTAATATTCTAAATACAGTTGCTCCTGCTTCTCGAAATCTCCCTTCCCCTTCATCTCTTGGTTTAAAAACAAAAACTGAAAAGCAAAATAAGGTAAATCGCCCATTCCAAAATATCTCTCATCCTGGAACAAATAGTAAACCTAAAGTTGATATAAAACTATAAATGCCTACAGACCAAAAAAAAGTGCTCTACCGCCTGAACTCGGAGATGATGATGATGATTGTATACTATATGATGTGGATGATACCTGGCTCATGGATGCCATGGATCAAATTGAACATAAAAACTTTTTGAAGCAGAAGAAAACTCGGATTCGACCTTAGTTTATTCTGTTTTACGCTTTCATCTGATTTTAATCTGATCTGATTACGTTTTGTTTCAAACTGCTATTCCATCTTGTATATTAACAATGTTTTTAAATTTTATAACATCTGTTGCACTAGAATTTTAAATTTAACTTTTGCGTAATGTTTTAATTCTTTTGTATCACCGGGTTTGGCGCAGCATGGCTATATATGGCTCTTGCGCCATAAAATTTCAAAATCTTTCACTCACTCACTCAAAAAAAACTTAAAAATTATTTTTGAAAATCAGAATTATAAAACAGCCATGTTAACCAAAAAAAAAAAAAAAATAGGCAAAAACTATTTATGTATTAAGACAATAACACTAACATAGAAGTAAGGAAATTTATATTTTGAACTAGCTGACGACAACAAATTTACTAACTAAAAATAGTACCTACTAATTTTAGAGGTAATTCTTATGTACTTTTAAGACACAATAAACGATACTATAGAGTGTAACAATATATAAAGTCTAAAAACAACCTAAATTAAAACAATCTCTTTTTTTATTTTTTCTTCTCTTTCCTCTAGAAATATCCAGAAGCCAGTTTGTTCCTGTTATATTTGAATCAGAATGTTAAATTTGGTATGTGGTGCATCTTAAAATATAGGAATGTCCAGAAGCCACTTGATTGATGTATATGATTTTACAACTCATTAATTTTTTAATTCATATAATCTAACTATATTTTTGAGGGCTGTATTTGTTTTATTTTATCTTATTTATTTATTTTTGTACTCTAATTCAGGCGGATCGGCCGCTCTTAAATTTTGCCGCCTTTGGCAGTCGCCTACCTTGTCTACTGTTTAAAGCCAGCCCTGATTAGAAATTAGTATTGTTAATAAACTATTTAATTACAAAACTAAACTAATTTCTACACAGTAAGATGGAATTTCATTGTACAAATCTATTTATATGATTTGTGTTCCATGTTTTTAAAATTACTCCATATCATAAGCATTTTATTTTGGATCGAAACGAAATTAAATATATAACTTAAAAGGAAGCACTTACCGGACATAATGAAAGTGTGACAATGAGCAGGTAATGAAGCGGCCTCCATTGAAGAGAGAGTGAGGTCGAGGAGTGAAGGTGAATGAGACCACGTGCAGGGGGCAGCGTGCTCGCTCCTGGGATTAGCGTGACATTGAGTCACCCCATCAGCTTCCCTCCACCCTCGAATTACGCGTCATTAGATCACTGACACCCTCTTCACAGATTCGGGAGTGATTTTAGCTTCTGAAGGACTGAATGGTTTGATGTCCGCAGAGATAGATTCGGTTGCATTTCAAGCTGACCCCAAATTTAATATTAAAGGGAAAAGCCAAAAGTAGAGGCCTTTTCAGATAGTATCGAAATTAATACAATTCACAGCTGAATTTTAAAATACTTCTCATATATGTTGAAATCAGATGAAAATGCATTTTTTAATATACAATATGTTGTATTATTCTAGATATAAAGCTAAATATAATTATGACTCCACGTAAATGGAGAAATATATATCTAAATATGTTTTAGACATTTTTTATACTGTGCAGGCAACAGGATCATTGGTTATTTATGTTATAACCAAAATTTGTATTAATACTTGAACGTTTACCTATATTTAATTAATAAAATATTCCGAATTCAGGTTATATTCCCATTCAACAAAACTATTTCCTCACATATACAGTGGCTCAAACAATTGAGGATACACCTTACTTTCACTTGATAAATCTAACTTTTAATGAAAATAACACATTAACTAGAATAGAAGACGTATTTTTACTTTTACACGTAATAAAAGGGTTAATTTACAGTAAAAATAACGAAAATCAACAAAAAAATATCTAAAATTAAAAGTTTCACAAATATTTGAAGTAAACATAGGCAGATCTTTACCTCAAAAAATTAAGGATACACCAATGAAATTTTTTCGATATATTACATGCATAGACAGTATCAGTATTTTGTTGCATGTCCTTTGGCTTTTATAATGTCCTCCAAACGTCTTGGTACCGATTCGACCAATTTTTTAGTGGTATCTGGAGATATTTTATCCCATTCTTCTTGTAACACTTGCTTTAAATGGGCTTTGTTTCTAATCTGGTGTTTTTGGACCGCTGTTTCTCGTGTGGCCCACAAATTTTCTATGACATTGATGTCAGGGGACTGTGGCGGTGTGTGCAATTGCTGTTTACAATGAAAAAGACACCACATTTTGACATTACGTGCCGTGTGTTTGGGGTCGTTGTCGTGCTGAAATATAAAATCTCCATCTAAATCCAATTTTTGTGCCCTTTCTTTAAGATTGTTGCGGAGTATGTCTATATAAAGCTTATGATCCATTATATCATCTATAAAAACTAAATTTCCTACCCCATTTGCAGCCATACAACCCCAAACCATGACGGAGCCACCACCATGTTTAACTGTAGGACGTAAATTTTTTGGATCCAAAGCGGTGTTCGGCTTTCTCCAAACGGTGTGACGACCATCGCTTCCAAAAATGTTGAATTTACTTTCATCACTAAATATAACTTTCTTCCAAAAGTTTTCTGTCTTCATCTGATGAGTTTTTGCAAACTCCAAACGCTTTTTCTGATTTTGTAAGCTTATGAAAGGTTTCTTTCTAGCTACTCGACTGCTATATCCAGCATGTCTAATCACATTTCTCACAGTTTCAGCACTTACACTTCTGCAGATTATTCGAGAAGTTTCTGCAGCTAGTTTGACTGCACTCAGTTTATGATTAATCTTGATATCTTTTAAAATTTTCCTTTTAGCTACATCACTCAGAATACTTTTCCTTCCTCTTCCACTCTTATTTTGAATTAATCCATCGCGTTTAAATTTCCCAATGATTTTCTGGACATATGAGTGACTTCTACCGACAATTTCAGCTATTTCACGATAAGATTTTCTCTTCTTAAATAACCTTAATATAAATTTTCTTACATCAATACTAGTCTTTTTCCGAGGAGCCATTTTCCATTTAAAATTACAGCTTTATATTCTCATAACCAACTTCAAAAGACAGAAATGACAGTTGAAAAAGTTTAGGATAAAATTTCCCAAACTTAGATTATTAGTAGCAAGCAAAAAGAAATCAAGTGGTAGTTAAACAAAAATTTCATTTGTGTATCCTCAATTTTTTGAGGTAAAAATCTGCTTATGTTTATTTGAAATGCCTCTAAAAGTTTTATTTTAGAATTTTGTCGTTGATTTTTCTTTATTTTTACTGTTAATTAAACCTTTTGTTATGTCTAAGAATAAAAATTCGTTTGCACTTCTGGTTAAGGTGTTATTTTGATTGAAAGTTGGATTTATCAAGTAAAAGTAAGGTGTATCCTCAATTGTTTGTACCACTGTAAGTAAATTCAATTACAAAAACTAATTCTGTGGCTCTGAAATTTATATATATATATAGCTCTGTAAAACCAATAAAAGATGTAAATACTAATAAAGGTGAACTGGAAACATTTCCCCCAAAAACACAATGACTGGAATACCGAATCACAATAAATGAAATACCTTTGTGTGCACGAAGGTTAAATTTTAATTTTATTATTTAGTCCTTCTAATCTATGATAATAATCATTTAATAATTCGAGATAAAAACCAACGTTTTTATTTGGTGGCAAAGTTTACAAAAAAATTATTGAAATATTACTTAAAACTTGTTGCAAATGTCTAAATATTGCATTGTTAGGCGAGTAAGAACTATTCCCAAGGTTTCAGAATACTAGTTTAATGGGAAGTTGGTTAATTAACGATCGAAAATTTGATGACACATTGAACTGATACACACACAGACACATACCAAGTGAAATACATAAAAACTCTGTAAAAAATTGCATTACATTACATATATATAATTGCCCAGAGCCTTCTTTGCAGAGATTCAACTAAATGTGATGTCGCTGGATTAGAAACGTAGTCTCACGCTTTTTTAAGAGCGTTAATCAAGTTATATTTACTTGAAATCGATCTGGTTCGAACACACTGACCAATAATTTCCCCATATATGATTATTGGGTTTGATGTTTGGTATATGAGGAGGAAATTACGTAAATTTAGGAGTGTTTTATAAGTTCTAATACCACCTGTTTAAGGTTGAATTCTTAGAATCATTATCGCGGTTAAAAAGGTAATTACCATGAAGACTAATTTTTGTCACATGAGACAAATTATTTTTTCAAATGTCTGTATAAAACTAGTAATTCCTGATTCCATTTATTGGGACTGAATTGCTGACTTCTAAGGCACTCGTTCAACCCCAAACAAGCACACTCTCCTCTTATTGTTTCACCGTTGGAAGAAAACTTCTTAGATGCATCTATATTTTTAATTCTCGCCACAGTACTTGTCAACTGCCCGATCCAAAAATGTTAAACTCCCTTTTGTCTGGAAAAATAACTTTCTTCCAGAATTTTGGACTTTCGCAAAGGATTATCGTAGGATAAGGACTATATAACAACTGATAATCGTAGTTTCTCCGATTCTCGTTCAACATGACAGCAGCGGTAATTTAGTGGTCATGATTGCGTACTTGTGGCCGGTGTTTCTTTGAGTTGCCACTAAAGACCCGCCATATAGTGGGGCTGATGCACGTTAAATATGCCGAGGTCCCAAGTCCTCTCGTTGGAATGATGTGATAGTTTAAAAAGAGCAGTGGTAACTCAAGTATTGTCTTCATCACTTGACCGTAGCTCAAAATTACGAGGTCCATCACCAGTAGCCCACGTATTGCTTCTCAGTGTGATGTTAATAAGCAATCACATCACAATATTCAGTCTCCCATCAACAATTAATTTTGCACAAATTTTCTTCATTGTGTGAATAGGAAGTTTCTTTTTAAATTGTATTCTATCACAGTCCTACGTGGATCACCGATAAAATTATTACTGTTAGTAACAACCTTTATTTTTCAGATGAAGAAAACAATATTTAACTAGCGTTCAATAAAAACGAATATAGTGAATTAATTTTTCGTATAGAATCTCACGGACTTCGTGCAATTTTTATTTTAAGTTCTAGTTAGTAACTCGTATGACCTAGAGGTACTAAAAAAAACAATCATTTACACATTAAATACAATCGAGTTTCAAAATTCTCACTAGCTGCATTGTGGAAATACAGAAAAGGAAATTACAAGTCTGGTATCCTCTTCGCTATTTGATTGCTCAGTAACCACTTAAATTCGATCTTAACTTTAAGAATGCAATTTAATTTTTTAACTAAATATGTGACGTTGAGCAGTTAAAAATTTCCTCTTCACTGACATCAGAGACTTTTCGGTAATTTGAATAGCATAAAAATACAACTCCTTGTCAACCAAGTGAAAGATGACTGGGTAATTTAGATTAAATTAAGAAGAATAGTGAATTTTATTAGAGACAGTGATATGTAAGCGAAATGGAATTGAAAGAAAGGAGAATATAAACAGAGGATAACGACGAGCTGATAGATTATTTTAAATTAGATTGAATAATCGTAATTAATCATTTGGGTCGGAACGACTCCTAGTTAAGGTAATAAGATTCGAAACTGCTGTAATCGATAAGTGCTTGAAACTGAATGAGTGATTTGGTAAGCTAAAACGATATTAATAGAATATAAATTAAGATTGAATGGATAAGAGAGATTTGATAGAGAGCGACCTGACGTATTATATATTGCTAGTTAATAAATTTTTTGTCCTGTTCTTACTATCTTCAATTACTGTGTTTTGAATTTATTGACTATTTACTAGGGTCGTTTATTTTTCATCTTCGTTGGACAATAAAAAGCAAAAACAAGAGTACAGTACAAGATGAATTTGTTACCAAGACTTATGTAAAAATGTGGTTACTTTTCAACATAATCACCGTAAAGATTCAGGCATTTATCATATTGGTGGTCAAGCTTTCCGTTCCCCTCTTTGAGGAAAGTTGCCTCCAGTGATGTGAGATGAACTCCCTCTTTGTTTCGAAGCTCCATTCCTCTACTTTTGTTTTGAAGGACTTTTCACGGTTTTTTTTTTCTGACAAGAAACTGCTGCATGGATTCTTGTTCCAATTCTTATAAGCTCAACAAGTAAGACACCTCTTTAGTCCTCAAAACCCTTTAGCTATAACCTTCCTGCTGCTGAAGGTTTGTTTGAACATACTTGCATTCTTGTCCCCCTTCATCGTAACCGTCAGTTTTCCCGTCTTTGAATTGTCTACACCATTTACACACAACACTCAAAAAGTTTTCATGTGAACTCAGCAATATTTTCTGTGAATTTCGACTACATTTCCCTACTTCTTGAAGAAAACGAGTAACACTAAACAACTCACACTTGGTGGTAGCATAAATTTTATATTTATACTTACATGTGTACAACACAGTGTAAAACCGTGAGATGGTGTCAATAATAACAAATGTTATAGTTAGAGCGATGCGCAGTCGCCCACCGCGCATTCCCACCTCCTACCACTAATCTGGTTGTTTAACAGTTCGATCGGAGGTTGAAAAAAAACCCGACCCTCATAATTAGACTTTAAGAGGATTGTAGAGTTAAATAATGAAGGGGAAATACGTCACAAATGATACGAGGAATCATAAAAAAAAGTAGAATCTTACAAGTTAAGAAGAACAAATACTGATATAAAAAAAGATCGAGGTGACGGGTGCAAGACGGAGCTCTAAGAAATTTGCACCCCGTGTCCCCAAAACGTCAACTGCTGCATTAGCCTGACACTTTATTGCGTGTCTCTTTCACGTTTCTCATTAATGGGCCTGGAGTGAGTCCTCCAGGAATTCCTCGGTGTTCGAAAGGTCCTTCTCTTCCCCCGAGACTCCGATAAGGGACGGGGACTAATGAAGAATTATGGGCCCTATTTTCAATCTGAGCCTCTCCTTATCGATGCAGTGGCTTTGAGCTGCATTAACAAACTGATCGTCTCCCGTTCTCTGATATCAAGATCATCCCCCAAAGGAAGAGGGGAGAGTTGTTGGTGTATTCGATGACTTGTTCGGTTTGCGATAGAATAAATTTTTACGGGTAACAGTACGGTTGCAATTATTCGTAATATTGGATTGCAGCTACTTTCGAGTAGTGGTTTTAGTTTTTTATATATGTATGGTGTCCTAGGTAAAAAAAAATTCCGATAATTTTAACTATTGTTCGACTCAAATATAGGCCGTGGGTTTCTTTTTGTTTGTTTTAAGGATTCCTTTTACACGCCTAATTCAAGTAATTTTTCAAAATGGAGTTATTAAGGGAATGTGTTAATAAGATTCAGAAAACAATTATGATATTAAGTGTAATGCATTCAATGCATGTGTTTAATTTTTAACGTGGGTCGAGGTAGCCTTGTGGTCACGATTGCAGACTTGCGACTGGTGTTATTTTCATCGAGTCATGGGGTCGAGTTCTCATGCCACTAAAGGTCCGTGTGTATTGGGGTTGAATGCACGTTAAATATGGAAATCTGTACTCCCATTGGTATGGTGTGAAAGTTTGGAGATGAAGCTGCCAGTTCAGGTGTCATCCTCGTCACTTGACCAACGTTCAAAATTATGAGGATCATCATCAATAGATCTCATGTTGCTTCTTAGTGCGACGTTAAAAAACAAACGTAATCTTTCAATGTATTAAACAATAAAATGAGGTCAAGGTAGAAAATATTTGTACAAGAGCCTTTCTGTGAAAGAAATCGTAATTTTAAAAAATATCCTAATCAAAATAAAACTAAATCAAAAGATAACATTTAGTAAGACACCTTTTACAAATATGAATATGGAGTAAAATATTGAAGAAATATTGAATTGTTTTTCAAATATGAAAGAAACGAGAAGATTTCGATTTGTGATTTTGAAGCGTGTTGAAATTTTTCGCACCCTGAAAGAAAAGTAAAAAATTTATAGAGGTTTATGGTTGCATCAGTGCCTAACCTGAATATCTCTTCTCTTGAAGCATAGGTTCAATAATTTGGTGGAATTTAATTATGTTAGATAATGTAGAAGCTTCAGTATGGGTTGGTAGTCTAAGAAACCTGTATTTTTATTCAATTTTGATAGATTGAATTTGCTAAATTCCCCGAATTTCACGAATTTCATTGCCCCCAAAATGACCCTATTATTTGAATTTTTCCTTCATGACAGTTTTTTTTGATCCCGTGATTATTGCTTTACTTACAACCGTAGTAATTATTACTGTAGAGTATACGAAATTTTCATTTATTCTTCTTCAAAAATGTTACTATTTCATTAACTTTTCCCATAAGAAAATTTTTCGAATACGTTCTCAAGAATAGTCTTCATGTGTGGCCAACAAAAATAAGCTATAAAAGAAGCTTTAAGTTTTTATCCCTAAAATTTCCTCACAATTACTTTTCGTCCCCCAATCCAAAATCCAGATTAAAAATAAGTATCCAATTGTTTTAACTGATCAGTATTTAATTAAGCTTGTGCGAACTGCCCTAATAAGCTGTTACCCTAACTTTCGGCTGACTGCTAAGATGCACAACATTATTAAGACACCCACAAGAAAATCTATCTTTTAAAGATTTTCATTATTCAACAGTGTGTTAAAAACAGTACTATATGTATATCTATGTGTGTGGGGGGGCGTGCGTGTGTCTGTAAATAGCATTATTTAGTTTCTTAACTAACAAGAAATGAAATAAAATATTTCAATTGGACATTGCTTAGTTTAAGTTTACATATAACTTTTTCGAAAGGAAGTAAAAAATTACTTATTTCTGGATTTAAAGCAATTTTAGTTTATCATGCATATATTTTATTTGTATAAAATTCGCACCACTCGCCTACTAGAATTGCACTCTGCTCGCAAACTCCGCCGTAGCCAATCTTGATACAGACATTATGAAAAATGATTTACTGTCTAATTCAATAAAAATGAGACTTCATGGTAATTACGTTTTTATGCATGATATTGAACGCCAGAGTGCAGCCTTAACTACTTGACTTTTGAACTCGTATAAAGTGTGGTTAAAAGGTAATCGGATATATCGATCTTCGGACAAACAGTGTGCTTTGCGCTTATCTAAATCAAACGGTATATATATGACCGAGTCAAGTGACACCTCTTTCTATTTCTACTCCTAATCGACTGTAGATTCCTTAGTTGTATTGTGGCATTTGTTCGTATTGAAACTTGCATTTGCAGCCCGTTGGAAAAATTTTGAAGGCTTTAAAAATTTAATGTGAATATTCTTGAAAAACTCAGAAAATCCACCACAGGAACTCGTTTTTTATTAAAAGAAATATACGGATATAAAAATATAGGGTTTTTTTAGTAGTTTTAAAAAGTTCAATAAGAGACGAGAAGAGACTGAAGATGACACTCGTTCATTATGACCAACAGCATCAACGACGAACAAAAGCATTGAAAAAAATTCATTATTTTGATCCAAAAATAACCATGTATTGAGAATTATACAACAATATATGACCTATAATTATAAAATGCGCTATTGGCGAGTAGCCTTGTAGATCTAACTAGGAATCAAGTCACAAGGAGGACACGTGAATTTATACTCGTATTTAAGTTTTCTGAGTTTTACTGATATTTAAGAATCCATAAACTTCTTCGATCTTTTTTGGAAATTAAAAGTCCGTAGGACTTTGGAAACCAGGTGGGGAAAATGACCTATTAACCACTAAGCCATAGGTTCGAGACTCATTTTCCATCGATTCTATTGATTGCTTATTAACAACCCCCTGAGAAGCAATACGGAGTCTATTGGCGAGAGACTTCTTAATTCTGGACCAATTTCAAGAGCGAGAATGATACCTGATACCCCCCCACACACTTATCGAAATTCCACACCAAGCCAACAGCATAATTCGAATCCTCGACATATTAATGTACTTCAAACCCCTCTGAATGGTGGATTGACTGAACAGAAATAATTCCTTGATTATTGCGGGGGGACTATTTCCATTGAAAACTATTGTCATGTTATGACAATAGTTTTCAATTCAACTTCAAAGTTTTCAAATGGCATAGCGTGTAAATTATTAGAGTGAGGTCATACCTCAGATGAAAACATAAATATCTGATAACGCCTAAGATTCTTGACATCTTCAGCTGAAAACCTGCTATGTGGCTGAATCGGAAAATTTGTATATAACACCAGTAAAACTCGACAGTGCTTCAAATGATTTAACACTCCATTCACTTTCCTTTCCGTGATCAGTTCACTTTCCTTTTTCTTAATTGAGAATGACTGTATTAATAATAGAAAACTGAAATCACTTAAGAGGAAACTCTGACTAAAAAGTCTGTTTTAGTAACTGGTTCTGTCGGGCTGTAGTGAATAGGATGAAACCATCATTGCAATTGCTCTATAAATACGTTGGTGTACGAAACGAAGTCACAAACAAGTTTTTCACAACAATTTAAAACTACTAAGTTGAAATTAATAAAATTTGTAATATATATTTTGAACAGTAGGTAGTACAGTGTTAGCATCCAGTTTCAAATTAATGGTGTTTAGTATTAATTTTGTACCATAACGGAAAATTTGATCTCTTAAGCATATGGGATTTCGGCCTGCAGTATTGCTAATATTAGGTTAAAAGCCACAAGTTTGACTGAATGTAGTGAAAACGAGTTCTTAATCATTTAGATGATTAAATGAAATGGAGAGCCGTTGGCAGGCTTGAAGCTGGGCTTTCTGAAGTAGACTGGGCTCGATGGTTACAAATGGCACCAAAAGTGGTATCCAGGGTATGGAATCAATTCCTAACAAGTGCCCAACCAAGGCCTTCCAAGAGCAACGACACTTGTACAGGATCACTACTTGGCATTAAGTCCACAACGATATAGACAGATAACTGTCATAGAGTTATCTAGAATCCTTGCTGCTACGTTTAGAACAATAATTTCCAGGTAAATAGTATACAAACGTCTAGTAGAGAGGGCCCTTCCTGGCATCCAGTAGTTTGTTTCCCTCTGAGCGCATCACACAAGAGAGTCCGTTTATCGTAGAGCCGAACACGTGATTCTTGGGCACACCAAAAATTAAGTACTTTTGCACTGATGATTTGAGATTCATCACACAGAGTGTTTCTGACGAATATTCATATGGAGAGAAAGGGAAACTAGCTAACATCTCTCCAACGTAAGGGAAGTTGACCACTTTGATGGCAGCAACAAACATAATCCTTACCTGGGGCATCATTATGCTGTGCAGTTGTACACCATAGCATGTCTTTGATGAGGATAATGACACAGCACAACTCTATAGGAATGAAGTCCATGAAGCCTATGTGAGTTTTTTCTAGAAAGATTCTGACTTTATGTACGATAATACAAGCCCACACACATTGTAGATGATTTCTTTGAAGAAGGTGATATTTGCTGTATGGACTGGCCCACGAAGTATCCGGATCTCAATTCTATGGAACATGTTTAGGATGGTGCAGGAAGAGCAATTGCACGATGTCACCCTTCGTTCTCGACTCTCCGAGCGTTAAAAGCCATTTTTATTAGAAGAATACGATTTTTCACTAGAGGCATTTCTGGGCACCCTCATCAACAATTTAATGGCTTGTTGTGAGGCTATTATAATACTGCACATTGACCACACTCCATATTAGATGGACCTTTCCCGACATATAATGCATCAAATGATTTGACCGTTTATAGTATAACTTGTATCTCAACAAACATTTCATCTTATTTCCAAATTTTTATGGTGCTATATGTACTTTCTTCCATAGTAATATATTTCTGTGCCAAATTTTGTTGAAAAAAACTAAATATTTCTTCAGTTATCGTAAGTTTTGTAATAGTAGTATTAATTTTGGACGCCAGTGTAAGTCAAGCTAGATTAATTTAAGTCACATTAGTTTCATAAATAAATAAAAATTATGTGAACTTCATAAATTAGGGATCAAGAAAAGCAGTAAAAATTTTAAGAGTAAACATAGATTTATCTTTTGATCTAATTTTTTTATGAAAAAGATAATGCCTTATTAAAATCATATCAACTGTCTTGGTTCCACATGATCATTTTACACAATTAAAGTTCCAACTGACAAACTGCTAGTCGCGAACCTAATGGCTATAAAATGCAGAAAATTTCAAATAAAACTATAGGAAAAACCTTATTATAACATAATATTGTCATGTAGCTCATAAGCACCAATGGCGCCCAGGTAAGAGGCTCGTCTATAGAGCTCTTAACTTGGCAGAGTTCCTAGCCTCAAAACCCCGTGCTGACAACATTCAGAATTCATGTTGTTAAATTACTCGTTGATCTTTTCTAACATAATTTCTTAAACCTTACAGAATATTCTTTACCTTTCTAGAGTAATGTTCTGAAATATTCCACCAGTGATATATAAAGCCATGTATTTTCAGTCAGACGATGTTTTCTGGCAAGTGTAACTTCTTTCAGTTTGTTAATAAACCACGTTATTCGGATCTCTATTGTGTCTTCTGTTCAACCTGCTAAAACATATTCACAACAATATTTATAAAGAAAATCTGAAAATTCGTTGAATTTGTACAGATGGGATAAGATTTTTAATAAGTAATAAATAAATAAATATAAAATTAAATAAAAATTTGAAATGTGATGTATTAAAACCTATTTATATATCAAATAAGTTTAACTTTAATTTTTGCTGTACATTTTTAAAAAATGCTTTTGTTTTTATTTTTGTTTTATGTGAAATAGTAAGCGCAAAATCTTACTGAGATCATAGATATTAAACTTTTGCATACTTGGTCAATTTTACTACTAATTCTTGAAACTTTCAATCACATATCTCAAATAAACAGAGAGTACCTTAAAATATGACTTATTAACAAGTATTTGACAATGTTTTGTTCTAATTGAATGCTCGGCATTAGATGTTTTCAACACCGTGAAGAGGGAGCTCAGTTGACCTTGGAATCCAGGTGGCTTTTAGAACAAAACATTCTATTAAATATATTATGAATAATAATAATAATACACACACACATATATATATATATATATATAACTCTTTAAATACTATTCCGTATTAATATAAACATGAAGTAACAGGTCAATTGAAAAGTCCCCGGCCTGACACATAGATGGCGCTACTAGAATTAAATCCATATGTTTTTTAGTCAGCCCTAACCCTCAAAAGATGCGTGTCTAAATTTGACAGCTGTCTGATCATTAGTTTGTGAATTATAGCATTTTGAGTGAAGCAACTTTTGTTATTGTGAAAAAAATGGATGAAAAGGAATTTCGCGTGTTGATAAAATATTGCTTTTTGAAGGGGAAAAATACAGTTGAAGCAAAAACTTGGCTTAATCCGAGTTTCCGGACACTTCCCCAGGAAAATCAACCATCAAGGATTGGTATGCTAAGTTTAGACGTGGTGAAATGAGCACCGAAGACAATGAACGCAGTGGACGACCAAAAGAGGTTGTTACCGACGAAAACATTAAAAAATCCACAAAATGATTTTTAATGACCGTAAATTGAAATTGAATGAAATAGCAGACACTCTAAAGATATCAACTGAACGTGAACATCGTATCATTCACGAATATTTGGGTATGAGAAAGCTCTGTGCAAAGTGGATGCCGCGCGAGCTCCCTTTTGACCAAAAACGACGACGAGTTGATGATTCGGAGCAGTGTTTGAAGATGATCAAGCGAAATAAACTCGACTTTTTGCGTCGATATGTGACAATGGATGAAACATGGCTCCATCATTTCACTCCGAAGTCCAATCGACAGTCATCCGAGTGGACTGCACACGATGAACCCGCTCCAAAGCGTGGGAAAACGCAACAATCGGCTGACAAGGTTATGGCGTCTGTATTTTGGGATGCGCATGGAATAATTTTCATTGACTACCTTGAAAAAGGAAGGACCATCCACAGCGACTATTACATAGCGTTATTGGACCGTTTGAAGGCCGAAATCGCCGAAAAACAGCCGCATTTGAAGTAAGTGCTGCTTCACCAAGACAATGCCCCGTGTCACAAGTCAGTGAAAACGATGGCAAAAATCCATGAATTGGGCTTCGAATTGCTTCCTCATCCACCGTATTCTCCAGATCTGGCCCCCAGCGACTATTTCCTGTTCTCAGATATCAAAAGAATTCTCGCTGGGAAGAAATTTTCGTCAAATGAAGAGGTGATCGCCGAAACTGAGGCCTATTTTGAAGCAAAGGACAAATCGTACTACAAAAATGGTATCGAAAAGTTGGAGGATCGCTATAATCAGCACTTCCCCTTGAAGGGAATTATGTTGAATAAAAAAAATGATTTTGCAAAAAAAATGTGTTTTACTATGGTAGGCCGGGGACTTTTCTATTGATCTGTTAGGTAAAAAAGATCCTGGCTCCCCTAGCTATTTCTTATATCTCATCTTATCCCGATTTCTCTATCCAATCATCCATCAAAGATCCGACGTGTAGAGGGACTGATGCACGTTAAACCTAGTCGAGGTCCAAATCCTCCTGTTGGCGTAGTGTAGAAGTTTTGAAAGGGAGGGGCATTCTCATCACTGGATATTGACTCAGAATTTCAAGATCCGTTCTTGTGTTGCTTCTCAGTGTGGCGTTAATGAACAATCACAATATATCCAATCATTTCCTACTCACTACACTTCTTATAAAACGGTAATGCTAATTTACATTGATCACGCTTCTTCCACGAGGCAAAGTTTTCAATTCTAATGACGTACTTAAGTAATTCCGATGATAAATATAAGAGCAATATACGTAAGTATCCCATTACAAGATTTATTGTCAAATATCTATTGTGGTGTAAATATGTCATTTTGTCTTAAAACTTACATTAACTTATTTTATAGTCAAAACTTGGGTATATAATGATGATTATAAATTTTATTATTTACTTTTGAAAAATTACTTATTTTTCAGTGAAATTCTTGTCTGCATCAACGGCTAAAAAATGGCTTTAGAAAGAACTAGAATTAAATTAATAATTTAAAAATTGTAGTTTTAATTTTTTAAATTTTTTTAATTACCTTTATTTGATTATTGACGTCTAGAACTACTAAAATAGCAACAAAACTCTAATTTTAAGATTTTAATACTTGCAGAATAATTTCAATAAAAATGTATTATTTCTTCCTGTATCGAATTTTACAGCTATTCCTAAAATATCTATTAAAACGTAGGATTGAAAATAATTCTTTTGTGATTTATTCCTTTGCACGAAACTACTTTTTGCTTGCACTTTCTCGACAAGGAGTTTAAATATCGTTTAGATCAACTCGTGTTTTCTGTTTATCACTTCACCGAAACAGTTCCAAATTAAGCTCTTTATGGTCTCTTTAGAAATATCTTATAATATATCATCGATCATTTGATAAAGTGCCTCTTAAAGTGTAAAGAGTAAAAATGTTTTTACGTCTAAAGAGCTGGCAGCGACTTAACAAGGCTGATTATCGAAGTAAAAGGATTTTATTTTTGTCAAAAAGACTTCCAGTGTCGAGAAAAATGTCATACGTAATCTCTATCACCAAAGAAGAAATAAGTCCAATTATAAACACATATACTGCATTGTGTAGAAGTGAGATAAGTTACAATATTTTGTTTCTTATTGATATTTTAATAGAGCTACAGAACCTGAACCGTGATTATGGGTTTTCGAAATTCGATTAAATTTAAAAGATAAAGATTGTTTCTATTGTGGAAAATATTAGAGTTATAATTAAGAGAAAAATTTATTTACTTATTTCCTCTTATTGATATATATATATATATATACATATAATAACACTCTATTTTATTATCTCTTCACCTTAAATTTATACAAAAAAATATAAAAATATAATTCTTATTTTTCGATTTGCATGAATAAAATATTAATATTTTATGTTAAAGTAACATAATTTTTTTCTATAGCCAGAACTCATAAAACAAATATATCTTTCTATCAATTATTGTATGATCCTTTCATTTTATAAATGCAGTGACACGTATATGTAAGAAATTATATAAAGGCTTTCCTTTTTATGGTTGAAATTTATTTGGAGTAAAATATTTAAGTTTTGTGACAGAACCCTTTTACAAATGTAAAAATTCTGTATAAATACTTAATTAACAAAAAATTCCATCTCTAAGTAATCTAAAATTATATGGGCGTAAAAACCAAAGCTTTGTTACATATATTGTAAATGGAAATATCAATGCAATCAATCAAATATCAATGTCAATAGATATCGTGAGTATCAGATACAAATTAGATTACCCTGATCATATCCGTATCGTGTCAAAAAATGTGCATATAGCACTGATATGTAATACAAAATATATAGCACTAATTTATCTTATTTATTATGCAGAATTAGTTATACAAAATATATGGTACTAATTTATTATATTTGTTATACAACACTAATTTATTATATTTACTAACTGTGATTATTGCACTCATTTGCTATATTTACTAACTGTGATTATTGCACTAATTTGTTATATTTACTAACTGTGATTATTGCACTAATTTGCTATATTTACTAACTGTGATTATTGCACTAATTTTTTATACATACATACTAACTGTGATTATTGCACTAATTTGTTATACATACATACTAATTATGCCTTCAGCTCTAATTTGTTATACAAATATTTTTTGGAAAGAGATAGATATTTACTGTTGTTAAAAGCTTTAGTGTTCCTATGGATAATGCAAAGTATATGTTAGATAATCTCCTAGGCCGGAACAGAAAAAGCTTAAAGATCAGGGCCTTTCGATCGTAGAGAAATTTCTGTGTGAATAAATAAATGTACGGACAATCTCAAATTTAAAAATGTCCAGAAAATAGTTATTTATAAATATGTTCCAGTGTCAATGAAGTACCGGGAAAATTTCTACTATTGACATAGGTTCTTGAGAGAGAGAGTTGCGAAGGTGAATTTTCATGCCCTTGAAGTGATTTGTTCCGAGTCTTGCTGCTGATATTAGTGAACTGAAGTAGTTAAGGTCTTATATGAGCAGTTTTTTCAGAGGACGGCTGAAAAGTCTGCCCTTAGCCATAGCATTTGCATCAGCCATTAAGATTATAGGAGATCCCTGATTCATATTTCACATTTATTGGCTAGAATGTCTGCACATTCATTATCGTCTGCATTGAC
This sequence comes from Nephila pilipes, assembly GCA_019974015.1. NCBI lineage: Eukaryota > Metazoa > Arthropoda > Arachnida > Araneae > Nephilidae > Nephila > Nephila pilipes. Next base: position 770 of record BMAW01002903.1, on the reverse strand, counting down.
ATGTACAACGATCCATTGAAGATCACAAAATTTACTTTTAATGTAAAGTTGTTGAAATAGATCGAAGAGGGAGTAAATGATATTAATAAAATCATCTTTAACTACCTCTAGAGCAGATTTTGAATCTGAGAAAATTGCAATTAGTTCCCTAGAAAATTTCGAAATAATAAAACCGGTATTAAATTTCTGCTAAACTTTTTCTCCATCAGAAAGAAGATCAGTATCTCCATTATTGAGGCTTTTACCTGAGGGAGGGAAATAGAGAGAGACTTACAATGTTAAATATATCAGAAGTAATATGAATTCTGAAAGCCAGAAAGAATAGTTTTTTTTGAACAATATCTTTTAACTATCCAAACGTTGAAGAAAGGGTGATTCACAAAAGCTTAAAAGCAGATTCTAGGTAATATATTTTTTCCAGATTTCAAATACTTTAAAATTATTATTGCGTAATTTAATATAATATAGTTCTTAAGTAGCTGAACTGAACATGAATTCCAATAAAAATAATAAAACAAACTTATCTTGCCTGTTCTTTGGAAATCAGTTAGTACTGAATATGGAAATGTTTTAAAACGTTTTTTATGTATTTCACTTGGTGTGTGTATTCATCAAGATTCGATCGTTAATTTTAAAACTTCCCATCAAGCTAGAGCTCTGAAACTTTGGAATCGTTCTAAGCCTAACAATGCAATATTTAGACATTTACATTAGAGTTAACTAATATTTTCTTTAATAGTGCAATTTAGTACAGCAATACATAATGGCAA
>BMAW01002899.1:0-10504 GCA_019974015.1 Nephila pilipes | reverse complement strand
CTTAATTTTCTTTTTATTACTTATTTTTCAATCTAGTTTATTTTAACTCTTTTACTTCTTCCTTTAAAGAATTTTTATGTTATGCATTATTTTTATTTTCATATTTCTTTTGGTTTTGACAGTGTTTGGAAGACGGCGTTGATAATTTTTCCTATTTAATTTTTGTATACAGCAGTTATTTTGTCCACATTGTTTGTTAGTCATATTAGTATATTTTCAATCGATGTATGGTTCGTATTATTATCATTTTTTGTATTCTTTAATTATAATATGCTTTGATACTTTAAATTTCAATGTCAATTTCAATTACCTTTTCATTAAATGTTTATTCACTGAATTTGTTTGTTTGTAATCTCTGTTTAAACACATATTTTGTCTTATAGCCATTTTTGAATAATACCATATTTGAAGGGTATGATTTGGCCAATATCTCTGAAATAATGCACCATACTTGTCTCACGCTTTCTACAAAATTAAGTGTATTGCACTCCAATATTTTGCTTTTTTATTGTAGTTGGTTCATTTTAAGTTTTTCAATTTATTAATCTCTATATGATTGTTTTGGTTTCTGTCAATTTATTTTTTTCAGTTTTTTCTGCTTCCTTTGGAAAAAAAAAGTGTTATATAAACTTATTCATTTATAGTTAAATTTGCAGAGTCATTTTCCTTTCCTTACGATGCTTATCTGCATATTAATATGGATTGGTGCATAATTATTACTAAACTGTGCACAGGAATGATTTCTGTCATATAGATTAATTATAATAATTATTGAGGTTACTGATATTTTAATATTGGATTGTTTTACTTATAAATATGAAATTATAAATATATATGTTTAATTTATATGTACCAAAATCTGTTTTAATATACAAATATATTTACTAACCAACTGCATACTTTTTAACTACAGCTGTCACATTCACTTTGCAAAGTCGAATATAAAGGGCAGATCTTCCGAGCCTCAGCAATTTAAAAGCTAACGCAATCTTTGTTTGCTCTTGTTCACTGCTATTCTTATTTTTGAGGTTCCACCCTTGTATGATGTTAAATGCCAATTTTTAGGTCGCAATAGAAGAAAATTACATGCAAGAATAAGCTCCAGAAAATTGACATGTGTACTATTCCTGTTTATTTAAAACATTGGACTGTGAATAATACGCAAAGATGCTTTGGGAATAAATATTTAATACTTAACTCTATTATTTCATACATTGAATTGAAATCCCCATTATATATTTAAACAATATATATAATTTCTTTTCTGTAGCAATATATTGTATTAAAGTATTTTCAATTAATGATTCAATTTATTTTATAATTGATTATTGTTATTGTATTTCATTTCTATAAACATATATAATTCAATTTAAGAAATCGGTTATGAAATTTATGTTTCATCACACTAACTTTCATTTAGAATGTTTTCAATATTCAAAGCAAAATGAATCTTCAAATATTTATAAAACACCTCTGACAATAAATGATTCCCATACTCAGTTCCATCGGAATCTATCTCCTATCCGAATTTTTGCCTTGTTTCGCCTGATACACGCTGTCATTTGAGTCATACAAAAGGCCACCATGACTTATGACACACTTAGACGTCCTTGATGTCTCTACTGCGTGATATCGACACGGAGTAGAAAACAAGAATGATGCAATTTGTTTTTAGCATCATCCGATAATGAGATCGTCAATGTCTGTCGCTTGCAGAGCAAAAATAACTTTGTAACAGATAAAAAGACGAGTGGTAACATAATATTATGTTCCCTGTTATAATACTAATATTCTAGAAAAAAACACAAAATACAATTATTTATCGTAAACAAAATTATAGATTACCCTTTTCTAGACTATAATGTTATGAATTATGTTTTCATACATTTTTTGATATCAGAAAATATGCAAAGAAGCAAAGCATACCTCGGATGTCAATAATATGCCTTCGTTCTTTTTAAAAAATCAAAGACTTTTTTATTTATTTTTATTTTATAAAAAAAGTGTTGTCATAATTAAAAAGAAAGCAAGAAAACTTAAATGATTTTGTAATTTAAAGAAGTATAAATCAAAATAGCAAGAAGTATCTTCATGAAACGCAAAATCCTCTAGCATACTAATTCATGCATTAATATCAAAAGACTCAAAATTATATTTAGAAATGGTTAATAGTTCAATCAACCGTTTAAATCTGTATTTATTTAAAATAAAATTATCAGTATCTTGCGAAATTTCTGAAAATGTATAACACAGTTATAAGTATATTTATTTTTACTATTCATTTTTTTAAAAGAAAAAACTAACGCTTGTAAAAATATAACAGACTAAGGTATTTTCTTAAATAATTGATTAAATTAGAATGCTCCAGAGTTTGTTCCTGATTTTATCCATCCTAATCTTACTATCACTAGGTTAACGCATCCCTAATTGAATGCATTAATTTAATATTTTAAATATATATTTTATTAAGAAATTAACTAATTTTGAGGAAATATTTATAAATTTCCTTAGAAATGATGTAAAATGCTTTAAAAAGTCCCAATAAAATGAAGTAAAATAACAGCAAAATAATTCAGCTTAAAAATAAAGAAAGGCCTGTATGTAACAAGCAATATGCAAAGTATTAAGTAAAAGGGAAAACAATCACTAAATGTATTTGTTATGTACATTGAATCTAAAATCAATACAAGTATTAATACAAAAATTTGTGATTAAAAACAAAATTAATAAAAACCATTATTAATATATCTACACCACAGAATTATTTATTTTCCAAATTATTATTTTTTCAAAAAATTGAGATCTTTAAAAGAAAATATCATGGACAAAATGGTTGCAAAGTTCTTCAAAAGCTGAAAATTTCAAACCAATAGAATGTTTTATATGGAAAGAAATATTTGACTGTTGTATAATACGCTTAATTGGCTTACTTGAGGCTTAATTCTTCTGTCAAAATCTTCCATTTTCTGCTTTGTAAAAGCTCATATGGTTCTTTTCAAAAATACAAAAAGAAATTAGTGCTTTTTTGTTGTAAAGTACAAATTAGTATATTTTCTTTCTTGATATAATGTTTACAAGTTTGTCAAAATCAAAATAAGACAACAAGGTATTTTAACGTATTACTTACAATACAACGAATAATTTTTTGTTTCCTTATTTTGCACAGTAACAGACATAAAGTTGATTTAATTCATGAGAATTGTGCTCAGTGATTTTCTTATTAAGAAATGAACAAAGCTTATTGATTAGCAATCTTTAGAAATTATCTCAAAGACAAGCTTATAATTCATTATGTTTTCACCTAAATATTATTTTAACGAAGTAGTTATTTCTAATGTTTGATTGCATATAATATTTCACATCATGTTATATAATTTTTAATTATAGTATGTTTCCATTTATAAATGTACATTTTGTTTATAATTTTGGTGCATAATTAGCATTTCCAATAATTCACTAAAACTGCTTATACTATGTATCATTTCACTTGTAATCCTTACATTTTTTAAACCAGAAATTTAATTCACTTCACTCCTATTTCATCGATATTAAAAAACTTTATACCTTATTTTCTATTGTTATTGTTATTCGGACTGAATTTAAAGTACATTTTTTCACAGCCCTATATTTTACTTGCTTATGCTTAATGTAATTATTTCACATCAATTTTTTTTCAATAATGTTTTATGTATCTTTCATTTTATTCCTCATAATTCTTCTAAATATATCTAGCTATAATATTGAATTCTTTGTGTATATAGGAAAATACTTACAAAAATTGGAGATTATTTCTACTTTTATAAAATGGTTAAATTTTAACTCCTTGCTTTTCGTTTCAAATATAAGACATACGTTAAATTCATTATGTAAAAAATACCTTTATGTTACCACATGCTTGACTAAAGTGCGGCCCAAAAGCCTTTAAAATGCAGCCCAAACATAAATTATGAAACTATTTAAATTTGCACATTCAGTTGAAAAGTCTTTAAAAAGTAATTGCTCTAATTTTAAATTTTTTTCGTTAGCCATGGACGAAAGCACTGACGCTTCTGATACGGTACAATTAGCAATTTTTATTAAAGGAATCTATGAACATTATAATATCACGGAATAAATGATTGCTTTAGTCTCGTTAAAAGACACAACCAAGTCTGTAGATTTATTCGATGAAAAGGTTTTCCTTATCTGTGAAAGATTTATCAGTTGTCATAACCGATGGAGCCCCCTCCATGGTTGGTAAAAATGGGGACTTGTGAAAATGGTTAATAATGAAGCCGTCGCTACCGGCAGTACGATCTTGATGGCATATCATTGTAATATACATCAGAGTAATTTATTTGGAAAAATTTTAAAAATGAAAAGTATATTAAACATTTTTATAAAAATCATTACCTTTATAAGAGCAAAAGGACTTAATCATAAACAATTTGAAGAGTTTCTTAAGGTAATGGGCACTGAATTCGCAGATGCTATTTACAATACAGAAATAAGATGGTTGAGTAAGGAGATAATGCTTAAAAGATTTTACGATTTGAGAACTGAAATAAAAATATTTATGGAAACAAAATGGAAACATGTGAATCTATTTGAAACCTGTGAACGGATTTTAGATTTAGTTTTTTTAGTGAATGTAACCGAACATTTGAATGATTTAAATTTGAGACTTCAAGGAAGAAATTAATTTATTAATAATATGTTCCAAACAATTACTGCGTTTGAAAAAAAGTTGAAATTTTGACTTAATAAAATAAAAGCAAAATATTTGACACATTTCAGTATTTGGCTGCACATAAACCTGTGAGTTGCTCAAAATAAGCTGCATTACTTTTTGATTTAATTCAAAAGTTTGAAATTTGATTTCAAATTTTTTGAAAATATGAAGAGTACTTCAACATATTCCGTACCTTATTTTCTCTATAAATAAATAAATTGCCTTCAAATCTTCAAATAGAGTACATTGAACTGCAAAGTGACATTCAACTGAAAGAAAAATTTGGGAATCTTTCTTTACTGGAGTTTTATAAAGATTACCTACACCACGATAAATATCTATATTCCACAATCATGATTTATTAATGTCTTCAGCTTTTGGCAGTACTTATATTTGTGAACGATTATTTTCAAGAATGAATATTACAAAAAACAAAAATTGGACACAAATCACTGACAAACATCTTGAAAATGCAGTAAGAATTGCAACCTCGTCTATTGAACCTGAAATCGATTTGCTTGTTCAACAAAAGCAAATTCATTCATATCATTAATTCGAATTTTTTCCATCTTTATGAAATCCAAACTAAGTGAAGCGAAACTTTTACAAATTGAAAATAAATACGTACTTATACATATTGAATTCAAATTAAAAAAAATTATGATAAAAATAAGTTAATTTATTTTTATAAAACTACATAGATTTAATTTTTATTTTAATTTGTTGGAAAAAATATTGTATGTGCAGGGCAGGAAATTTTATTTATTGCAATGTGGCCCACAATTATTATTATTTTTTTTTTTTTGCAATTTGGCTCTCAAACGGTCATAGTTTAGACACAAATGTGTTACCGATTAGTACACTGAATGCCTAAAATAAGATTGTTTAACAAACCAATATTTTTTTTTTACTGTCATATGTTTAGAATTGGATAAAATAGTTGTTAAAACAATTTCATAACTTTTAAAAAAGGATATTTTATGTAAATTGGAACAAATTTCATTTCATGCATAATCACTTAAGATATCCTACTACTTTCGGAGAATTTTTTTTTAAAATTTGTTTCAAAGAACCGTAACGTTTTTACATTTTTAGTTCCATTGCCCCACACAGTGATAAAAAAACATGTTTATATATATATATATATCGTAAAGGATCAGGACCTATAGAATTGCCCTTAAATAGAGGCGTCCTACGAGCAAGAAGTATTTACTGCATTTTTAAAAATTTCAAATTTTAAAGGCATTTTAATAAGAGTTTCGAACTTTTTTCAAATGTTAACTGTAAACAGAAATGTACATCATGTTAAACAAAATTAATTGGTGTAATATATTTCAGAAACATATTTCAGGAAAATGCACTATAAACTCTAAATAGTTTTTATTGAAACAAATTTATAACCAACTAAAAAAGCAAATTGGAAATATCTGACAGTTTACTTAAATTCTGTAAAAAGTATGTCTGAATATGGTTTCCCTAAAAGTATGTCTATTTCATAAAGGCTCTAGTACATTCTCTAAATGATACCATCGGAAAGTTTTTTGGGAAATTTTATGTATGTATCCATTTTGGATCAAGAGATATTAACTTCGAGATATCTTTATATTTATAAGAATGTAGTTAACAGAACAAAACAAAAAGTCTTAAATCTTATGAATACAATTTTAAAAACAAACCATGAACATATGTAATGAAACATTCCGGTTTGTGGTTTATTCCAAAACTCATTATTTTTTTTATTAAATTTTCACTTTCTTTGGGTTCTATTTTTTTTCTCTGTTATTTTGTATCTGGCAAAATTATCGTTCTGAATCATTGATTTAATTAGTGTCAAACTATCTCTACTTCTTTATTTTCCAAACATTTGTATTGTTTTTACATTTTCAGTTTCTTTCTTTCAAGCACATTAATAAAAGTTGCAGTTAGAAGTATTATAAATATATGTAACTACTTTAAATAAAGAATAATTTTTTAAAGAAATTTTATTCATATTTTGAATTTTTTTTTCAAATTATATATTTGAAATAAATGCTTTTAATATTTTCTAAAAAAAAGCAAATATTGCTGTAATACATTTCATAAATATATTTCTAGTGAATGAGTTAAAATTTTAAATTATTTTCGTTACATCAAAAGTTTAGGTACCAGAAACTATAAATTAAGAGCTTACGACAAAATGTCAATGCTTTTATAAGAAAAATTGTACAACTGCCCTAAGCCTCATTCTATTTCATAGGTTGAAATCTTTTTATTAAATAATATACTTTTGAAAATACTTGTGCGTAATATCATGGAAGTATATTTTATTGGCTCGAGAAATATCCCATTTGAAATACCATTAAATTTATAAAAATACAGTATTCACTAAACATGGCTTCAATGTTAAGAATACAATTTTCAAAAGAAATTATAAATAACATGTAAATGAAACTTTCAAACTTTGCACTTCACACCTTAAATATCTCTAATTTTAGTAAACTTTTACCTTAGCACCCTATTTTTTTGTGGATTATCTTGTGTGAGGAAAAAAATTGTTACGAATCATTGACTCGAACATGTTTCAAAAGATATGAAATCTCACAGGGATATATTAATCTGCATTTATTCCAAAGGATTTCAAAACACTCAATATACTATTACTTTATTTTGTTAGAAATAATAAGAGTAATACCGATATTTTAAGAAAATGCTTTTAACTCAATAAAATTTTTTTAAGAAACAACTCTTAAATATGTCATTCGCATTTTGAGATGATTCTATTACCCTGTAATGTTTCATTGAAGTCACATTCTTTTTTCTGAGAAAAAGTATTCAAGTAATCCAGTAATTGTTTGCTTGCCTCATGAAGAATTTTCGTGAATATGTGACCAGAAACTATGAATTTTCATTAGTAAAAAAGTTGATTTAGTTTTCCTATATCCCATAATAAATAAATAAATTAAACAAAATAATAATAAACAAATTGATAAACTGTACAATATATTTAAAATAAGCTAATAACTTATAAGAAATTCAAGAGTAAAATGTACAATAATCTAACCGAAATAACAGCATGTAAGAACAGCAGAATACAGTTGTTGCTAATTACTAATGTCATAAAAATTGAATCATATAAATTATTCCCAAACCATTAAACAAACCCAAAAGATTTTATAATTTTGTTTATATGTATAACATATGATAAAACTATGAGACTTAGCTTTAAAAAGATATGCTCATAAGATAAATGCGAGTCTCTGTTTCTCTACTTTGGGCTTATTTTGACCATTGGTGCAATTTTATGCTACCTGTAACATTCTTCTTGAGTTTTTGCACAGTCAAAACAAAAGCAAATTTAGAAAGCTAATTATTTGAATTTTAAAACGGTAAAGTAAAAAAAAAGTGAATTTTGACTGAAAGTGAGATTTTTAACGTAATCAGGTACCATCAATCACTTAAAATAATTAAAATGCAGAACGTGCTGTCTCACTGAGCGCTGAACATCTTTTTCTCATCTCCTTTGCTACTTGTTTAGCCCAAAAAAATGGAATTTTCCTCTAGTTTCCTGTTTTGTGACCTTGGATATCACCCCCTCTTATAACAATATTTTTCTACTTACAACTGGTTGAAATTCCCTTGCATTCTTCAAGAGAGATTTGTGGCACCGCACCTCCCTCTCAGAGTTAACAGATATGGTTATAATATTCATGGTCCTAAAGTTAGATTCATGGAGATAATTCATGTATCTGATCCGTGGAAGTTGAAAACAATTTTAGTTAAGATGACGGTGAAGAGAATTTTACCTGTTAAAGTTCAAAATCTAAAGACTTGGAAATTTCTTTGCATAAAAATGATTTCTCTGAACGACAAGTAGTAAATAATTCCGGGATATATTACAATGTGAAAAATCAATTCAAATGGAATGGAGATGCATTGTTTGAATTGTGTTCGAATTTAACTTTTGTTAGATAATTTCTGCCTAAAATAAACAGTTAAATCCTATAATAGCTTTTTAGATTAGTATTTTTATCTGAATCACGAGTTATGTGAAAAACAAATGTACAGGTAAAAAAAAAATGAATTTCTTTTTTCATTTTGCTTGGAAGAAAATGGAAATAGTCAGAACAAGTGGTGAACTTAAAATGAGAACTGTAGAAAAAATGTTAAAGAAAAGCGTCATACACACGAAACAAAGAAATAAATACATTTTCTAATAGAATTTAAAATATAAAAATATTTTCCACAATCTTTCAAATTGTTAGTTTCGTATAATGTTTATCACAATGCGTAGAACTCAAGGATAATCCTAATTTTCGTTTCTTTCTTAATGTGTTGTAGAAACATAAAAACTACAGCTTTGTTTATGCCTTTTCATCAAATAAAAAGGAAATAGGAAGAAAGAAGTCAATATTCTGTTTGCAGTAAGTAAACGATTTATAGAAAAATGTCATAATGTTCCGAATGCGCAGAGTGCTGTATTGTATATGACATGCTTTTCAAATTCTGATTATGATTCAGCAATTATGAAAAGTTGTTAATAGTTGCTTAAACTATTACTGAGTAATCCATGAATGCTGTCAATTTTTAAGCAAAGAAATAAATGATAAGGAAATTTGGATGTACCACGATGTATCTATTGATGGTACTTAGAAATGATGAGTCCTCAAATTATCAGATGTGTATGTAACACCTTTATTTATTGATACAGGTAAAGTTGTTGATATAAAAATTATGTCAAATAATTGCCATATATGTGATTAAAACAGGGATTAAAAACATCCATTTTGATCTCAAAACCTTTATGGCTCATCATCTTACACGGAACCTGTTGGTGTATATCCTACCTATGAACATTCTTGTCATTTAAGATAGCTGAAGTATTCATTGTTTTACTTTGATGAGTATTCATCAATGAAAAATATACAAAGAAAGAAAAGAGTCACAAAATATGAGTGCATTTGGCACATTCAGAAAAGAGTCGGAACCATACAACGAGTATTAAGACATGAAAAAATATCTAAGGGAAAAAAGAGTGTCACCAAGTATGAGTGAATTTGGCCCATTCATAAAAGTGTCGGAACTCACATTCGCAAATAAAAATAAAATCAGAAAGGATTAGGTGGGAAAGGAAAACTTCCCGATAAATTTATTAATAAGTTACATCCTTACTATGCTATTGCTATTGGAAGCAATGCTGCTGATAACTACGCTCCATAACTACATTTCTATAAAACATTCATCTCTGTAATGTTTACTTGTGATATGATAAATTTGATTTAACTATGAATAACTTGCTCAACCATGTTTGCTTATGCAGTTACTGTTAAACAGGAGTTATTTGCTTGTTGTTGGGTTTTCCTCTATTATTTGATATTTAAAATTTTTGTTATTTCGCAATAACTGATCTACAGAAATTAACCTGTCAAACTGACGGATTTTCGAAAAATAGGTATACCAGTATCTAGAAAAGCAAAACTACAGGTCCTTAAGAGAAAACGAGTAGAAACATATATAATCTACATTGTATCATTTAAAGCAGATATATAAAGTCTGAACAATATAACCTGAATGTTCAGAGTGTTAAGCATACAGTCGAAAATCCTTCAAATTAACGAGTTCCGGTAATTCAGTGTTAATTCTTATTTTTAATCAATCATGAAATGTATTCTTATATAAAAGTAATATTCCACATTTACCCCTCGAACGAAGTTAAACATTATTTTTTGCACAATAGATTGTAATGCAATAGCGAAATCAAATGTGGAATTAATTGTTAAGAGACCAATAGAATCTTGATTATGGTGGCAATAAGCT
>BMAW01002889.1:0-16646 GCA_019974015.1 Nephila pilipes | reverse complement strand
TAGGAGAATTAATAACAATATTCAATATAATTACGGTTTTTTATGTATTTATTGTGTTATTCATAATTTACATGCTTCCAAAATAATTGATTAATTATACAAATTAATATATAGGGACTTTGGAGGTCGAAAAGTTCGATATCAACAACTGCGTGATGAAACTGGTTTATGTTTGGATGTGGATAAAAAGAAAGTAGAGGAAGTGAGTCATGTAAGTAAAATAAACAGCGTTTTCTCTATCAGAATTAAATTGTTTCCTTTGCACATTAAGGGCAAAACTTTCAAAAACTTTTCATTTTATCGTCTGTTTTATATTTTATGTTGAGATTTTTGTTTTCTCATATATTAAATTAGAAACATTAAATAAAAAAGTATAATTTGACAAATGTGATCAAGTTTTTTTTTTTTTTTTACATAAGTACATTTAAATCATGTTTTGAAGTAACGTTGTATAAGAAAAAGAATTATACTATTCCCAATATACACTCAAATAATCTTTTTTTTAATTTCTTTAAACAAAACTGTATATATTAACTTTAATTTTTAAACGCATAATTTTCTAAGAAATCCACATTTTAATTATTTAAATGTCGTTGAAAACCATTAAAGTTTTTCCATAAAGAAAAAAACCCATAAAACTTCTAATATTTTTGATAACAAACCGTATCTTTATAATTTCGTGGTGTAAATTTTAAAAGTCTTTATAGTTATTTCTATTATATATATATATATATACTGAAAATTTATGAAAGAAAAATTTAAAATATTTAAAAAGACAAAAATCCAGAAAGAAATGTAACAATGAAAGAAAAATAAATGCAAATATGGAACCCAGCAAGTCAAAAAGCAATATCGGGCTGAGGAATATATATATATATATATATATATATATATATATATATACATAAAGTGCATATATAGGTATATTTTTTCCTGTGGTGCGTGAAACATTTGTTTACTAATCTAATACTGATACTAAATTTTCGAATTTTCTCTTTATCAAGTTATCATTAGTAATAAATCTACAAAATATCCTAAATGCCTTTTCTTTTTAAACCGTAAAAATATAAATTTTGAATAATTCAACTATCTCAATATCTGTATCAAAGACAAAAGACACTAAAAAAACACGTCGTAAAATATTGAAATTAACAAATACTATTACGATCTATTAATAGCCTCAATTTTACCGTCATCTCGTGTAACTCACAAATTTTAACAGAAATAAGAGTACAATTAGATAAATAGCTATGTTTCCTTTTAGTGGAGACTTTTTTTTACTATTCGTTCAATTATGTGTGCATTTATTTATAATCACTTTTCTTTCTTTTCGCTAGAAAATTGAGTTTTGTAAGAAATTATCCTACATTTAATGTTCTTTTCTTCAGTATAAGTGCCGAAACTGCCTCTTTGAGAGCTCTTCTGCAAAGGGGCTGCTGTCTCACCGCCTTATGTACCACTAAAATGGAATCACTATGATAGAAACCTTGGGCGGCGACGAACGACTTATCACCTTCCAATCGACCCCCACTCTTATGATAATGAGCAATCAGCAGTATTCCATGGAATGTGTAAGAACAATAAATTTCTAAAACATTTACAACCTTTCATAAATAGCTGATACTTCTTATGTATGTCTGGTTTCCTTACTGATTAATTAAGAATAATTAGATCTATTTTGGGATTAGAGTCGTAATGGAAATTTTAAGAATTAAATTTTTACCTTAAGACTTTTTGTGTAATAACACTTCTTAAATTAATTAAAATTTATTTGTGTTCTAGAAGTGCTCCAATTAAAATACATTAGTTTTATTTGTAATAACTTTTCATTTGAATTGTCAAAACTTATTTGTTTTTAACTCTTCTGTTCATATTTTAAATAAATGTTTACAAGCAAGACAGTATTATCTCCCAGTTCAAATTCATTACCAAAAATTCAATGTACCTTTTCGGTAGGGTTGAAGTGTCCTCAGTAGCTTAGTATTTTTCGTCGTTGCTGGAGTTGTTTTCAAGGGTTCAAGTCCAAATGCTACTAAAGAACTACGTGAGGCGGATTCACATTAAATCTGGTCGTGGTCCCAAATACTCAAGTTGTGTGGAAGTTTGGAGATGAAGGTACCAGCTCAGGAGTCGTCCTTTTCACTTGACGGAGTTTATAATTGCTAGGTCCATCACCAACGGCCCTCATGTTTTTTCTCAATATGGCGTTAATAAATAATGCTGATCACTTGTCCCTAATCAACAGTTAAACTATCGAATCACTTAGCCTATCTCCTTTCTCATTAAATTCTTCGCTTCTTATAAATGCTTTCTTCAAATCTTATTCACTGCACTTCAATGATTCTTATCAAGTTTATGTAAGTAACTGTTCATTGGCTAGATAAGGTTCTCCTTTCAAAGAGGGAACCATCGCTAAAAGTTATGTGCTTTAAATGTTTCTAAATCCTTGTATACGTTCCACCATAAAACTACATTTCTTATTAAAAATATTTGAGAAAGAAGCATAACATTTTCATGAATTCCTTTAAATTTATAAATAATATATATTACTTGATTTATTCTCAGCATATTGATTAAATCCATTATTTAGTTAACATATGTGTAGAAGCTGAAACGAAATGTTTTATAAAAATGTCATTAATAAGATGATTTTTTTTCCGTTTTTTTTTCAGTTATCTTGAAGAGGAGAAAATACGATGATTTCACTTCCTTTCAATGAGAAACTGTTCAGACAATAAGCCTATCAATTCCAGTTCATCAACTTAAAGCTCACATCAGATGGATTGCTAGGATCACTGTTGAGAGCCCTTTATTCCATAATCCGCCATTGATTTTGCATACCATCACCAATTAAAATTAATGTTTCATTCCTCATCTGCTATTTGGAATGTACAAACCAAACATGCCCAGTGCTGTTTGGATTTCATACATGAGGCAATAAACAGGAACTACTTCAGCTTCATAATATCAGTTCCCTATTTATAAACTGAACCTGTTAATGAATTGTAACCAGAAAAGATGATCAATAGATTTAAATCTTCTTTATACAAGAGGAGCGGAGATGTAAAATGATGGAGATGGGAGAAGAAATTTCTGAAAGAGAGAAATTTGAAAGTACTGAAGTTGGATTGCAAAGAAGAGAGGAAAGTGGTATGAATGGAATTTCTAAAAACGAGAAATTCAGTTGCGTGAGAATGATTGTTTTGCTTCGGTCTAAAAAGAAATTTTAAAAGAAATTTAAATTTGTTAGTATACGATATTTTTTCATTCCATATCATGTCAAATGCTTTAATAATATCCTGGAAGACATCTGCCATAAAGATCTCTTCATAGAATGTTTAACAACGGAAGATCATAGACGGATACGGGGAAAATGTCGCTGCGCGAGCCGCCTTCTGTTTTCTATTTTCCGTATAGATTTGCTCTCAGCAAAAGAATTTTTCCGAAAGAATGATTAAATGTTACTTGGGTCTCCCACTCTAAAACAGTAATGGCTATAATTTTAGGTGGTTGGTTTAAAATTTAACGAATCCTCTGGTTAGCAGTTTTCGAAATGTTTTCCCAAAAACTCGTTCTTAAAAATATTTACCATGTCAATCTTTATTTCGGAACGAATTCTATAGAGTTTTAGTTTAATGGGAGCATAACAAGTGTCCTTAATTTTTGGATATTGTTTTTCAACTTAAAGGCTAAGCTATGTTACTAGTTAAGGGTTTGTGATTTGAAGTTTACTTGATTGCTTTAATGATGTGAAGTAGTTGGTTTTATGAGTGCTTAACATTATAGTTGAGTTTCGTAGATGATGTCAATTTTCAGGTCACAGATACGGAGCAAAATAAAGTCCTCTCACTTTTGTCAAATAGTGAAGAAGCACAATTTTTAGAAGAAATGACGTATAATTATTTTATTTCACTCAGAAGACAATTCAATCTTGAGTACATGGATTACATTTTAGAATGATGGAAGACATGTATTTTGTGACGTGGATTTTTCAGTTGAATATCTTGGATATTGAATAGATTATGAAGGCAAAGGAAATGTTTTATTCTTAGATAAAATTACGCAGGAGGTTTCGAGCTTGATTTTGCTTTGAAATTAGGTCATAGGTTTATAAGTGTGCGACATCAAGGTCTCCAACAACTATGCATATTTCCTTCTTGTGAAAACTTCATTAAAATCGACTATTAAAAGAGTGTTTTATTACAGCGTATAAATTTAATGAACTACAATCCTGTATACTGCATAAAATTTAATATACATAAAATTCTCTGAATAAGTTGTGGTTTGTAGATGAAAATAAAACTTTGAACACACTTTAAAATAAAGATGAAAACAAAACTAAAAACTATAAACTCTTTATAATACGCCATTTTCAAGAAATATGTGCTACTAAAGACTGGAATTCAGAAAAGAATGAAAATGAAGATTTTGAAATAAAAAAAATAATAACATTTCTGTAATTAATTATGGTACGGCTGGGAATTTATTTTCAAATTTTTTCGATATTTCTTTCAAAACTTATTTTGAAGACATTACATGTTGTTATTAAAAACGAATCCATATTTAAATATTGAAATAAAAAATCAAAATTTGCATCTTGCTTGATTACTTTTTGTCTGTGTTTATTCTTCTGTATTCTATTATTATGAATTATTCTACTATTATATTACATTTCATTGTATTTAAAATTACAAATTTTAAGTTTTTACATCTAATACATATTTCAGTAATTTCAAATGTTTTACAATAAATACGCATTTAAAATATAATATCTTCAAAGAATTTCATTTATATATAAGTTTTTAAGTGGAACGATGAAGAAATACACCCAAATTGTATGAATTATTAATAAAATATTAAAATAATATTTTTCATAAATAATGCTTATGAAACAACAGCACATCAAGAAATTGAGTGATAGATTAGTAATAAAATATATATGCGAGTGTGATTAAGGAATACAATTTAAGCAATTTTTTATTATTTGTACAATTGAATTATTCACTTTTATTTCTTTTATGAAATATAATGATGTAACAGTCCCCATGACCTTAACTTTAACGGGACTGCTAACTCAACCTGTGGTGACTTTAGATAAGACACGATTCCTTCATTTCTCTAGTAGTTGTGCTTGTGTATGTGTGATTTGTGTGAAAATGTCTTGTATGTATTTCTTATAAGTATTCCTGGGATGTGATGTATCTGTGTGCTGTGAACCTAAAAATAAAAGGGTTTCAATTAACCTAGACGATAATATCTTCATTCAAGTGCTCAAAATACATTTAACTCACTCATGCGACGTTACTTAGATAAATTTTAGGCAGATGTTAGTTGGTTGTTAGTTGTGTTTGTGGTTATATAGCAGGGATGTTTCGTAATAAACGTCACATAACACGTGATACAGGTTTAGGGATTCTGGGGAAATTTCATAATAGACAAGGAGCCTAGTAGGAATTGTTTTGGCAACTTTATGATCAAGGGAACGATGATTTAACCAGTTCTATGAGCGCGGGATTTAATAAATGAAAGTATAATTTGGAATGGGATCAGGAAATAAGAATGAGCTCTCTACTTTTGAATTGGGGGTTGGTAGGATAAAATAAAAAATTAAATTATTATTGAGAGAAAATTATTAATTAAAGTTAAATCATTACACACACACACACACACACACACACACACATATATATATATATATATATATATATGTATACATATATATACAAAGACAGAGAGAAATATACAATTTTTGAAAATACGGTCGATTGGATCAGGTCATCGATCAAGATGACGAGGTCGAACTTTTTAAAAGAATGAAGACAGAATCCTCCACTTTTCTCAAAACATTCAATAGGCACTAGAGGAGAGTTCATCAGTTTCAAATCACCTAAGACTTTATTCAGTCAATGTTTATTTCAGACGGATCAAATGCAATCGAGATTTTTTAAAGATATTTTCTGAAACATTTTTTTACTGAAATGACTCTAATGTTGTTTTTCTGTATGTCTTTTAAACATCTGCACATTTTTTGAATATATTGTATTTTGTAATCTATTTTGATTGTAAAAGGTCGGCGTGTACGGCGTGAACAGAAATTCTTTTAACTCTTCATTCGTCGTTAACTGTAATACCCAAGTTTTCAAGATAAAAAGGCCTTATTAAATCTATTGAATGTATGTAGCAGAATTATAGTAACTATAAAATGAAACCAAATTAAAAGCCAGCAGAAAATATTATTTAAAAAATGTTAAGTTTCAAAGCGAAAAATTAAAGAGAAAATCGAAATTCCCTAAGAAAAATTCGAACAGAAAAGAGAGTAATGAGAAACTCATGAATTCCATTTTTTTTTTTTTTCAATTTCATCATAGCCATCACAATTTTAGTTTCACAAAGAAGGGACCAATTATCTTCAGGTACTTTATGATTATGTTTCACAAGAGATTATAGAAATTAAATTGCAAAATATATATTCATTTCCCTTCCATTTCATACATATTTTGTAATTTCTTTTATTTTCGTGGAATTATTTTCGAGGAATTTTTCTTTTTATTCAGTGGATATTTTCGAGTTTTTGATGTAAGGGGATTAATTTTCCATATTCTATTACGAAATTATGCGTTTTTGAAAATCTTTTGTAAAATCTTCTAAATTGTTTCAATATATTTTTGCACTTAAGTCTTATTACGTTGAATTTAAAAACAGAGTTCTAGAATATTCTATTAGAGTATTCTATGGCTGTTAAAATTTTCCAACAAAACTATCTAGAATTTTCTCGTAAAAATTACAAGTTACAGTTTATTCTATACATTATCAATCACACAGTTATCACTTTTTATTCGTTCGAATTGTGCCTCGAGACTCTCGGTTATAAAATAAGTGATCACTATTATGAAATGTTTAATGAATTCCATAAAAATAATAAAACTTAAGTAAATTCTTAAGATTCACAAGTCTTCTTCATGAAATCTCTTCCTACCTTCCAATATATTTTCTTTTCTATAAGAAAGCATTTAAAAATTCCATTTCCGCTTAGGATTTCAGAGAAAGCTATAATTTACTGCTGATAGTCATGATCATTCACAAATTATTATTTATCAAATCTAAAACGTAATTAGAAAACTTTTCTCCGAAATATTATATAAGTGAGATGATATTTTTATTTAGTTTACTTAACGAAACTTATTTTAGTTTTAACGTTAACGAATCAAAATATGTACACCTGCAAGATTCCGGGTTCCTTAACAGTGAACTAAAATAATTTCTGTTTTCTTGACAAATCAAGGATATATTTTCAAAAATAAGGAAATGGGAACAGTAAAAACTGCTATTCGTAGTACAACACACACGATGAAAAAGTTTAAGGAACCTCTTAAGCCAATTTGGTACTGGATCATTCAGAGCTCAAACTTTACTCACTGTATTACCTTCATCATCTCCAAAATCTTCAAACAATCATCATCATCATCATCATCTACAAAGTATTCATTATAAGCACTGTAAAGTTATCTTTGTGGCGGTGAGTGTTTGATAGAAACCTTAACCAAAACATGGCATTCTATTCATCAGTGGTTCTTATTTATATTAGATATTCTACACCCGATGCTTTATTATTGAAAGTACACTATTTGAAACACTAGCTCCCATTAAAAAATGTTACGAAATTCGTAACAATATATTGACGTTAGTATACATTTAACATTAGTTTTTACAATTCCGTTTCAATGTGTCTAAATGGGAAAAATGCATACTTATTATATCATAAGAGAGGAGAATTAATACATATGTACCAAAATTACATAAGGAAACACAGGCATTGAAGTTATTGAATAGGATTCTATTTTAACTAATGACTTTTATTTTGATACCTCATTGTGCTGTTTGGTTAAAAGCTGGCAATTATTGTCGAAAGCATTTGGATCTTAACTTTAATCCTTAGTGTACTTGGTGAATCGCGACCAAGATTCATTACCCTAACGACGCTTTGAATTCCTTTTTTCCTATCGTCAATATATTATTCGGTTATCTTGACTACTGCACTGCATTGCATAACACAAAGCTGTTGGTTTCCTTTGCTCTGAAACCATCAATTATATTAAGAGTTTAATTAAATTGAGCGGATAATCATCCTACCTCTAATCGTCTAGGAAGACGAGTTCGTAATTAATAATTGGAACGTTAAAATGCAAATTAAGGAAATTAATTCATTTAGGAGACTTTTGAGTAGAAATTTAATAGTTTCAAGTGTGGATACTTATCAGGAGTAAATGTTTTTAAAATGAATATTTGAATATCATGAAAAGCATACAAAAAAATTCGTTTTAACAGAAAATCTGTGTAAAATACCGAGAATGATTTTAAGTAAATGGATTGAAATTGAAAAATGGAATGAAAACAACATATATAAACTGTGCATTCCTTTCAAAACTTCCATCTGTTGACCGAAAATTTTAATTAAAATCTAAGAAATAAATCTGATTTTTTAAAATATTTTGAAAAACTTGTTTGTTAATTAAGACATAAAATTTTAATCAAAATCAGTGTGACAGTGAACAAAATCACCCCACGTCCCTTTCGAAAAATTTTAGAATAAGTTCTGACAGAATAAATTAAAGATGAAATTTATATATTACTTATGCATTCATTAGAGAGACAGAAAGATAGAAGTTATTAAAAAAACAACACCGGGAAAAAAAACCTGATTCACCTCCCACCCCCTCCCATAATGCACACATTTCATTATTATCATGTTGGAAATCTGTACGTCTAACAGTGTGAATAGAAATCCCCCTCCCCCGTTTTTTGAGGTCTTGAACGGAAGAAAACTTTTCTTAAATGAACTTGCAACGACTGTTCTTCATTCTTCAACTCTTTGCCATATCTGAATCTAATATATCAGTCAATAAGCATTTAACTCCAATTGAAGACTCGTTGGAAGATTTTTTATTAACAATCACTGGAAACAGATAAAATCGAACTCTCTTACTCTCGTCTCGAATCTCAGTTAACTCAACAATCTTAGATTATAATTTTAATATGAATTCATATCTTACCAATTACCCATTCTGATTCAATTTCTTCACAAAAACAACCGATTCCTATCTGAATATTTGAACTGGAATTCGTTTGAATCCACAAAACTAATTAGCGTTCTTCAATTCAAAGTATAAATATTTATCAATAAATCGTTATCCTCTATCTTTCTTTATTTCTTTCAATTCTATTTCGCTTATATATTATTATCTCTAATGTACTTCATTTCACTTCCATCACCATTTAATTTACCTAATAACTTTATATTTTAGGTGGAAAAAAATTATAATCTGATGCAATTCAAATTATTATAAAGTCTCCGAGGTTAGAGAATAGAATACATGAATAGTCTCCAACCCCAACGTTATAAACAAGAATAATAATTTTAGCTACTATCTCGAATTTTTCTTCGATTGAAGTCGCCCCCCAACAAGCGATTACCTTCAAGAGAATTTTCAACTCATATTACGAAATGAATATTATATTCGAAGGTAGCTCATACGTAAACGCCACTTTTTAATAGCGATAATTTATTTAGTCGCTAGAATATTGAAACAAAACTATCCACTAAGTAATTATGCATAAAAAGTGAAACTGCGGCAACAAAAGAAAAAAACTGGGCTTTCTACCGGAACAGCACTGATTATTGTTTTTCGGGATTCACAGTGTATTGTGTATGCGTCTATTTTCTGCATGAACAACACAGTTTAATGGTAATTCGATTGATTGTTATTTCCCGAAATTCCTTAAACTTAGAGGAGATAGAAAAACAATAACACTTTTAACATTAAATGTGATCCATTGATGGAGACGATAAAAATTGACCAAGGACTTCCCTTTTGTGCATGTTATATAAAAGTACCTCTTTTTATTGTTGTTTAATGTTCCATTTCTAAGAATGCTTTCAGTGTCAAGTACATATACAGTAAAATTCTGGGTCTATTGTCATAAGAAGAAATAGAATGGACATCTTTAATTATAAATTTTCTTGAATCATATTTCGAACTACCTTATTATTTCAATGCTTTTTACCGATATATAACATCAGATATGGCTGTGATAGTATGAAATTCATGCATTACTTTTAAATATAATTATATGGATAGATTTCGATTTTGAATGTACTTGAATTATACGGTTTTCTATGTGTAAATGACAACAAATGTCATTTTAAAACTATGTCGTGTAAAAAAATTATAATTTTTGAAAGTAAAGTGATTGAAATTAAGTAGTTTGTTGAAAAAACAGTTCAATGATAAATTAACGTACATTTGTTTTCTTCTAAAATTATTAATTATGTTAAAAATTTAATGATTTATTGGCTTAACAATTGGTGACACTCAATTAACCTTCTGACAGAGAATTTTCTCTTTATAGAAATTGATTTTTTCCGTATGCGATTTCCCAACATACAATTCATGTAATTTCCAATTTTCATAAAATTCTAATTGAAAATTTTTGAGCTGAATTAAGTTTACAAGATGGATCTCCTTGTGCTAAATGAGTGATTTCAACATTGCACGATTAAACCTTCCAACTTTCTTTCTAGGTGCTTCTCATCAAACGAGGGACAATTCTTTTCAATTTCAATAATATTTGAAAAATGTAAAAGAAATAATATAATTGAGAAATTAAATAAGGCTCCAACTGGGATTAAGGTTGACGAACTCACTTCCAGGCACGTGTCACTTTAGAATAAATCACATAGTGTGCACGATATGTAGTTAGGGCTGTCTTTTTTCTTTCTTTTTTTTAAATTTACCTTAGGACGGAGAAGTGTTGTAGTGGGACCACCGTTCCTTGTGATTTGTATCATAGTGTTTAATATGTTGTCGACATAGACGTTTTATATCATATATAATTTGTACGCTAATAGCATTGCAACATATGAAGCAGGTTATTTCACCTTTTTTTTTTGTCACAGCAGAGATATTTTAATTCCCCCTCTTTTTTGGAAATGTCGTATTTCGTCTGTAATTTTTCATTTACTTAATATGCAACCTAATTTCGGTAAGGAGATTCTGAATCAAAAGATTTAAATAGATGTGTAATCCTTAAGACAAAATAACAAAAAAGTGCACGTAGAGAAACCTATTTTTCTTGGGCTCAAAAAGCGGAATATTTCTTGTTAAGCACACCAAATTAAGTAGAAGAAGATTGGAGTGCGTTTCACGCCCCCTTATTACTCCCTACCATTGTGAAATTACATATAATAGTCACTGATAAATTATCCAAAGAATAGAAAGTCATACCATAATGATAACCAAATTATTTTATTCAGATTTATAGAAAATCAACAGTTAATGTAATTTAATTGTTCATAGAAAAACTTATTATTTATCTGTTCGGAACTAATTGGGTTCGAGTTCTTACTGAATTTATAGATGAAGGTCCGATTCACTGACCCTAAACCGTTTCTTCCTCGCTGGGATTTGATCACTCTTTACACTATTGATACATTTTCCATTCATTGATTTACAGCTTCAAATCACTCTCCCTTCTATTAGCTAAAATACCAATTCCAATCCAATCTACTTAAGGCACGTTTTATTCAATGGGAGATATATTCAATTCAACCTGAATCATTTTATGTCTCCAAAAGGGTGACTGAAGGGGAATGTGAGAAAGCCCGAGCTTTATGAGTAGACATTTTTTTACTATCGGCTGCTAAAATATTTGCTACAATAGCTTGGGGGAAAGGTTGCGTGCTAATACTGTGATTTTTAATCAATAAAGAAATATAACATGAAATTTTAAAAAATTAATCTGCGATCTTTTTAATTACATTTTTGTTACATGCCGATATGCTTTCTGGCTTGCGAAGAAATTCGCTGCGGAACACGCGTTTGTCCTTCATAATCTGGAGCTCTCACTGTATGATTTCTGTTCATGTTTTAATAAAAGGAAATTTATTATTCATACAACATGTATTTTGATTATAATTAGTAATTTTAGTGTAACAATTGTGTGTCTTAAAAATTTCTTTCGTAGCAAATTGTTATAATTAATATTGTTACAAATTTGTAAATATTATTTGTATTTGTCTTAAAATATCTCAGATAGATCGGAAATACTCAGAGTTTGGGCAAAAATCTCACATTCAATGTTAAAAAAATGGCATTTCTAGGAATTTGGCGACCTTTTGGCCGGATTTTTGGCAATCGCTTCGCGAGGTTTGGTGAAAAATAGATGTTTCTGGAAAGTTCCATCATCGAAGCTCTAGGACCAATATTAAGCGAGATAGTCTAGAACATTCTAGAACCCTTGCGAAACTCTTAGATTTTCACGCCAAGCCAGGTATAGAAGCAGTAGTAGTGAGGAGGACGAGCAGTAGTGAAGACGGTCAATTTTTTTATTGCTTGTCAAGTGCATAACAGCTGTTATCTGTCTGAGATATTAGAGACTCCTCCATTTGGAAACTGTTTCCTGTGAAATTAGCTGAATTAGAGTTGTGTAATTGTGATATCTACAGCTGTGTGGAATTTCCTGCGTCCTGTAGAAATTACAACGAATAGAAGTTTTGAGATTTTTAAGAGATTATTTCATCCACTCTTTATCAACACGAACCCCAAAGCGCTGTACAATATGTTATCATGACAACAATGTGATTGTTTGATCGCCTGGCTCTCTTCTTCCCAACTTTTTCTCAAATCAATAAGACGTGTTATGTGTTAAACCCTTTAAGTATAGTTTAGTTCACTGATTATTACACAGATTTTGTATATTATTTTATTAATGTTTATAATAAAATCCCCAATATAAGCTCTAAGACATTTTATCAACATTCCAACAAAAAATAATAAACTTATTTTGAGATTACAGTAATAGAGTTTCGATTTTATATCTAATGATATATAATCGGATGCATATTTTTTTAACATTTTGAAGTAAACTCTTGATTAATTTGTAATTTTATTAATTACAGTAAAGAAATTATGCAAAGTCTACCATTATATAATATAATAATAACTATACAGAGTTCACCAAAAATTTTATTTTGATTTTGATTAATAGTTTGCTCTTTAATGAAGGATATTCTTTACATGTATTCACTTCAAAATCAAATTAGATCAAATTAGAGTATTTGTAACATTTTCACAAAATGTGTCATTATTGAATCAATAAACACTGTACAAGAACATTAAAAATAAGTGTATAAGATTATTCTTTTTGTGAGCGAGAGTAAAACTATAATGTATTGCTTTTTATATCTTTGTACTTTCTTGATTAAAAATAACCTTCATGTTGTTTCTTAGTAGGACGTCGATAAACAATCGATCGATAAATTCAGATTGCGAAAATACCAATAATCCATTGGAATCTCATATTGATTATCACATTAATCTAGTTTCTGTTTTTTGTAAGTGGTGATATTGCAATATAAACTTCATATATATAGAACCAATCATTGATCAGAGCGAAACAACGCTGTAGAAATATTGAAAAACAATTAGGTATAAATCGATATGAAACTATACAGATTTATTTTATATATCTAAATAAACGCTCTTAAATAATGGAACTAAATGTACTATTAATGTGTAACTACATTAACGTTTAGAAAAAAAGAAAAATTAATATATCATACATAGAGAGAGAGAGAGACTTCGAAAGTAAATGGAAGACACGTGAGCCACTTCTTTCAAAATTGGTGTAGTAATTATTTTTATTTGCAATTTAGAAAAATAAAAGTTGAGTAATTACAAAAACATCGGCTGTCTGCCTGTTGAATTTGAAATTAATAATTATTCTAAGTCTAAATTGAGGAAACGTAAAAGCTGAAATATTTCAAAATTTGCAATTTTTGATTTTGAAGTTAAAAAAAAAAAAAGGTCGCTTTGCCAAATCTGTAGATGCCTAATTAAAGAAAATTTACAAAATAAAATCTTCTAAAATTGAATTTTAAAATTGTGGACAAATGTGCCATGGGCACAGAGAGATATATCTGTATTTGCGTTTCCCTCAAACTATTTTTATGATTCTGATACACCTTCCTGTTTATGAAAATCTACTCCATTCTTACTGCTGATATTTTCCACATTATGGTATAAGACTAAATGAACATACTTTTGTTCAAATAAAATGTTCATACATTTAAGGCATTATCCAATAATTCCATAAACATCATGGGATATTTGATTCATAAAATTTAAAATTTCATTAAATTCTGTTTTCGGAATTCGGAATTCATTGGAAATTCACAATTTCCTTAATAATGTTATCCAGATAACTCGATTATTTCTTAGTAATATTTAAAAATAAAAATATAGATATCTTCTCATAAAAACTATTTCAATCTTTGTTATAGTGGAATATTGAAGATGCCGAAGACCTGAACGCATTTAATTTCATTTTTAGAGCTTATGATTTATTCGTTCATGATGTATTTGTTTATAAAAAAAAATTACTACATGTTCTGCAACAAAATATCTGCATGTAGATGGATTGTTTTTGTATTTTCAAGTGCAACTTTCTTACAACTGTGTCAACAAAGAATAAACATTTTTTATTCAGCCGTAAAAATTTTTTACAAAAAATAAATATTTAAAATAAATCCACAAAATAGTCAGTGATATTCTTTTCGATAAAAAGGACTGGAAAGCCTTTCCATATTCAATACAAAGAAATATCTGCTCGGTATGTGGAAATGGGAACTAGGACTCTTCTTTTCGCAGTCACAAAACAGATAATACGGCTTCAAAAATTAAATATAGATTCGATTTATAGCATTTATTGAAGAAGTGGACCCTAAAATTTGTTCAGGAAGAATAAAACCCTTATTAAAAAAGTAACATTTGCTTGTAATATTATTTGTTTTTTTTTATATTTTAAATAATTAATTTATTATAAAATACATTATATGTAATTAAAATAGATTTCTGACAGTGTAAATTGAAATTTTAAAATTTCAAAACAAAATATAATTTCTTATCAGAACCTTTATTTATTGAAAATCTAATCATGAAGTTTAATGAAGGAAAAACTCACAATTATATATATATAAAAAATGATTTAGCCTATCCTAATGTTTTGATAGCGTCATCGCAAACACTTTAAATAAATTGATCATCGCCTGGGTATAAAAAAAATTACTGCATATGTCACACGTATAATGACCGGAAATTATCGTTTGCCATTAAAATAACTTTCCTGTATTTACTGTTACTGCATAAAATGCGCTCTAAAATACGAATAATATAATTCCACACATTACTGAAATCTTCATAAATTTGGAGATCTGAAACTGGCATCTGAATTGGTACTCATTTCTTTTTCGTATTGTTTAATTTTAATCTTTTGCGTTCATTTAAAATATAAGAATTCCATTTACAATTTTTTATGATATTTCTAATGTTTTGCAATCCTAGGAGTCATTTAGAAATTCGAATTCGCTGAAAACTAATTACCATAGATTAATCGGTTAAATAAATAAATGAATGATCTTCTGCCGGCAATTGTTTTGATTTACATTCATCTTAAGATGTATAGTTCAACTATCATAAACTGACCCAATTATATTAAAATGTACATCTCAACTATCATTAATTGACTTAATTATATTAAGATGTTTACTTCAATTATCATTAACTGACTCAATTATATTAAGATGTATAGTTCAACTATCATTAACTGACTCAATTATATTAAGATGTTTAGTTCAACTATCATTAACTGACTCAATCATAACGATTGTACCATTCGTCCAACCAATAACTCCATTGGTAATATGTACTGAAAGATATATCTTTGACAGTCGCGTTTCCTCTTACATTATACATTATCACTTTATCTTATGGTATTGTTAGTTCTATTATATTATTATTCTTTTATGATTATTACAGTTCTATTATAGATATAGAGTCTAGTGTTATTGATATTTCAACTGACTTATAGTTTCGAGGATGACTTAAGAATACTATTTTGGGCATCTCTAAAGCGAAAAAAAAAAATTAAAACAAAGTGGATGATTTCAGAAAACTCTACTATTATGTTACATTAGTAAGTTTTTTGAGATAAACACATAACAGAACGGATAAAATGTAATTAATATTCAGATATTATTTTGCTTAATTTGAATCATATCGCATTAAAAATTAGTTGATAAGGTTTCTTTGGCAGCTAGAATTAATCTTTCAGTAATATTATAAAGATATATCGAAAATTAGGTCTATAAAATCGATAATAATGGTGATGGTAATCATTAATAGATTTCGTAATGTCAATAGTTAATATTTCGAATTATTAGTCTTAAATTTATTATTCGTGGTATTAATACTAAAGAATAGATATTATTGGCAGTAGCGAAGGATTTAACACCACTGAATCCGGTAAAGAAATAGAATCTAAATTTTCATGAAACCATTGATAGACTGCGGATGCTTATGGACATCAATACTGAATGCATTTCAAGTTCAGGTGTTGCCGTCGGAATGAGATAATTTTAAAAAATAAATAAAAATGTTATATCAAAGAAACTAGTATCAGTTTATTTCGCAAATCAAAAGAAGATTAAAAATTCACTAAGGTTTCCAGAGAATTAACGATTAACTTTATAAATCCTTTTATTTCTAACAGCCATTTCTTTTTCAGTTGAAGGTTAGTATTTATTTTTGTTT
>BMAW01002887.1:284099-376137 GCA_019974015.1 Nephila pilipes | reverse complement strand
TATATAAAGAGTGCATATTTTACATATTTTATTTCTTTTAATAAACACTCATACTTTTAAATTATTGCACAATATTTTATATACAAATTTTGATTCGTAAAATTTATTTTAACATAATTCTTACTAATTTTAATTCACTTGAAGTACAATTAAGTCAATTTATAGAATGTTACATTTATAGGTTCTACAAATTTTAGATTATAAATGCTGTGCATTTAATGCATAAATGCTCCCTAAAATAGAACATTGATTTTCAAATGTAGATACAATACTGATTATTAATTGCTAAATAATTGTTTATGTTTATAAATATTATTTTATCGTATAAACAAAGTAAGCAAGTGTACGATTATTTAAATATTAAAATGGCAATTTCATTGCTTTATTTTAAGGATGTGACGATCTTTAAAGCTTGGCATAAATAAACTCGTTTTCCTCGTTGTTATCTTAGTCTTTGCGCATTAAATAACGATAACTAAAGGTTCTCATTTCTCTAACTTTTGGTTATCCTTGGAACTAACATTATTTTCTTAGAGACTAGGAACTCACAGGAAAACATTCATTTCCAACTAGGTGCAAATACGAAATAAACATTTTTCAGTTTGTTCTACAAATATTGCTCATTTCAATTTTATTAAGTGTGGGAAAATGAGTTGAATGGAAAAATAACAGTTGGGATAAAATGATTGCAAATGAATTCACTAAACAATGGTTTACTCTATTCCTGAAATTTTGTGTGATGCCAGCATAATAGTTAATCTCTTTCAAAGATCCTGAACGAACAATTATATTTAGAGTGAATTATTAGCCTAATTAACAGTAATATAATATGAGTAGGTGAGGATGAGTAATATTACATACCTTTTAACGTCTTTAAATGAGCTTCTTAATCTTGATGGGAAAATAAGTTATATTTATATGAAAATTTGGATTAGATACTTTCATATCCACCAGAAAATTTTGTAAATGAACAAGCTTTTAAATAAAATTGTAATATTTTCTGTAAGAAAAGTCTCATTTGCTGATGTAAAATGTAAAGAAAAATGTAAGAATCTACTAATAAAAATTCATGAAATGGACACAGTCAATTTTTATAGTACCATTAAAAATATTTTGAATATTCTTTCAAGTTTGCATAAGTTTCCTGTAGATGTATGAAAGTTTTCTATTGAATGTATCTGAAAGTTTTCTGTAAATGTATCTGAAAGTTTTCTATTGAATGTATCTGAAAGTTTCCGATTTAATTTTCATTGCTTATAATAATTGCATTCTCATTTTGCAAGAAATATTTGCTAACGAAACAAAATAGATGTAACAATAATAAATTAAATTAAAATTTATTGTATATTCATAGAATTTTAGAAAAATTCTCCTCTGGTGTTAAATTTATTTATTCGTAAATTCATCAATTCCGTTTAAGATACATCTTAATAATAACTTTGAAAAATAGATATAATGGTGACGACTTATTATCACTTGTCTCGTCTGTCATCAGTTGTTAAGATCTCAAGATCTAATATTCAATTTTTCATGTACAAAATATAATTAAAATAGTTAATTATCATCAAAATATATTGTTTTGATCGTAATATAATTGGGAGGCTTTCAAATGGTTTAATGTCTCTATCCTCTCCAGTACTTACTACTTCTATATCCTATCAAGGAATATGCTGACTGGAATGATGGATCATTAAATATTCAGTTGCTACGATAACCTTGAAACTAATCTCCCACAAATCAATTATACTTACTAGAAGACCGCGCACCACATATACCTTTCTATACATTAATCTTCTTATCTTCCTATTCAATCCTCTGTCTCTTTTTAACGACTTGATTATATCTGTTCCATGACTTCTAAAGTTTTGCTTCTATTATCCTGTTCCATTTGTTTGGGAAAAGCCTGAATATTCGCTATAAATCTGAATCAACCACAGATGTTAGTGAAGAAATCAATGAATAGCTTGTGTTACATAACCATGTACTGCATGTTAAAATAAGAAATTTCCGGTTTACAGTGCTTCTTCTTATGAGCTGTAAATAAAATGAAAAAGATTTAAAAACAGAATATAAAACAAAGAAATTAAATGCTTAAAATTGATCATATAGTGATGGTGCATAAAAGTCATGTTCAGTGATGTAAAATTTCTTTGTCCAGAACAGAACTTCTTAAACGGTTCGCGGTGATCCGATATTAGGTTGCCAAAAAGAAAAGAAAATCTTCGGATCTACGTTTTGCTTCATGATATCTCAATTCGGGTACGGTGCAGGTGTTTGTAATACATTCCATTTTTGAACATTTAAAATTTAGCCGAATAAAGTAATGTTACTGTTTTAAATAACGAGCGAAAGGCTATAACTGTTGCGAAAAATGATGTCATGTCACGCGGATATTAATAAAGCTTTTATATAAAGTTGACTATTGTAACAGTTATGGCATTGAGTTCATAGCCGGATGAAGTTCACTTGCTATCAAAGACATCTGCTAATCTGGAGAATAGTTTTAGTATTGCACCTCAAATCACAAAACATCATAGCCTTACCCAGGAATGAATGGATAAGGCTATAGTTTCTTAGTCAAGTAGAGCCGTTATCTGGAGGGCCTGTATCGCGGTGGACGTTATTAATCTTTTTAGCTAAGTTTTCCTGGAAACAATAACTTATCCGTTCATTTACATTCCGCTCACATTCAACGTTATTTAAGGAAACCACGCCTTCTGTTTTAAATGGGTGACATCATCTAGGTGATATTACATTTACTGACGTCATCCACCATAACATTGAGGCCATAGATAAAGGCCAACTTTCTCCGCAAACCACAACCTTAGGTACCTATTTACATCAAACTTAGAATTAGAGTCAGAATTTCTGGATACAGATGGTGAATCAATAACTGAATTGTTGTGAGACATCATTCAGACATATATGAGGAATACTGATGAGTTTTGGTTGTCGTATCATCAAGAGTAGCCTGTTGCAGAAGAAAACAGCCGAAATTTCTGATGTCTTTACAATGACCTATGATTGTGAAGCCGGATTTTCAATACTTGTTTTCCCTAAGAAGAATATAAGTAATGCACATTTAACTGGATCTGAAGATTAGTTTATTATCTTTTCCTCCAAATGTCAAATTTTAATTAGCAAACATTCGCGTCCTTCTCGTTAATAATTTGTTTTATTCGAATTTTTCTTTTATACAGCTATTTTCTTAATTTAATTCCAAAATGTTTGAAATAAGATTACTTACATATAAATAATGTTTTATTTCAGTATCAAATCTCGAAATGGGCAATTCATTTTTATGGATTACTAAAAATAGAATCTTAATAATAACCGTGAGGAAAAATATTTGGGAAATATCCGTCAACAATACGTGAAAAGTGTGTGTGTGTGTGTGTGTAGACTGTGGGGTGATGAGATTATACATCCCGAATCTACAATGGTTTGCTCTTGGTTGTCTAGGGGGGGTAATTCTATTAACGGATT
The DNA here is from genome assembly GCA_019974015.1 of Nephila pilipes. Lineage (NCBI taxonomy): Eukaryota > Metazoa > Arthropoda > Arachnida > Araneae > Nephilidae > Nephila > Nephila pilipes. The sequence continues at coordinate 372,651 of BMAW01002887.1, read as the reverse complement.
ACATATGGTTTTGGTAGAAATTCAATGATGAGGCTCAACTTGTTGTACTTCGTTTATTTGAAGAGATGATGAACAGTGAAAAGTATTTACTCTATGAGATGACGAATTGACCAGTTCATTGGAGCAAAATAGAAAGCTGTCTCATTTAATCCTCCCGGCGAAGGGTGCTGGAACGCTCTCTGGCATTCGGAGTTTACTTCCAACGCAGGTAATGCGAAGGAGAAGAGAAGCGGAATGTGGGGAGAAAAGAGAGAACGAGAACGAAGTGTCACTCAGTTTTGTTCTGAAATAGGTGGCGCTGCATGAGTTATCACATGACGCTGATTCGTGGTGCCATCTATCGAGTATCGGAGGAACTGGTTTTACAGTACATTGGAAAATAAAAATAGTTCTTTAATAATTAACTGAAAAATCCTATACCCCCCATATATATATATATATACATATATAGGAACTAACTTCATTTCATAAGGTACAAAATATCAACACTATGAATGCAATAGATTTATAGATTTGGATGAAAGGGTATCAGATTCCTAAGAAATACGTTTTGAGAGAAACGTAATTACATATAAATTTCTCTACACTGTAGCAGGTATATTTATAATTTTTAGCTTCAATTTTCGGAAATTCTATTGATGAAATTTTCATATATAATACATTTACGGAATCAGCGAAGTACCCCTTACATTTTAACTACAAAATCAAGTTGCACAATTTGAAGCTCTTTAGAGACTCAGATATATATAATAAAAATATTCGTTTTGAAAATATATAAAACTCAACAATGTGGTAAACAATTAAACGCTTTGGTGCAATTACTCAGTTTCAAAAATTACTATACTATAAATTTGCGTATTAGTATTTCCAAATTAAATTTTGTGTTCATCAGGTTAGGTGATGCTTATTGTACATAATATATTCGGCGTCATTTATGCGACATTGGTTAATCGAACTAAGGTGTAGTTCTGTAGAGAGCAGTTGAGCGAGCATTTTAGAATTAAATTTGCTCCAGAAGCAACCCGGGATCTATTTGTGGTAATCTACCGTACTTTGAAAATAATATTTTTATAACTTTTAAAAGTTTTTTTTTTTCTTTTTCAAAAGGTGATTTTCACTTATATACTTATTAATCCAGAGAAACGAAGAAATTTAAATTCCTACATTCGCTTTAAAACTAAATATAGCACATTTGAAATCAAGATCTTTTTAAAGCTTTAATTAAGTAGCAGTATTTTATCAAACATTTTTTTCAATTCTCTCTATATTATGAATTTTATGAGTAAAAAAATGTTATAAATATGCAAAATATCATATAAGGCCATTTTCTTGCTCTATATACACAAACCATGTCCAATAAGTAACGAGACAGAAGTCATAAAAAGATATTTGTCCAGCGAGTTGATAATTTTATAAAATATAATGTTCCTGCATCAATATTCTTCAACCATTTTTCCAGTTTTCATAAATCCCCTTGGAAATTAGTAATCACAAGTTTGCATAGACACCCATTCGAAACCGTTCAAACTACATCAATCGTTCCAGACCTGAAATGTTTGGTGATTTAGACAGCGTTACAATGCTGCGTTTAGTAAATACTTCCCTCACATTTCTCTATGTATGACTGGACGCATTGCCGTGATGGAGCATTCAGGTATCGGAAATTTCTTTCGGATTCAGAGGGTAATAATTCTCAAACATTCGACAGAGGGTGGTACTAATTATCGATGTACTCTTCACTGGTTGTCTTACAAACACAAATTCCTTATGGATTACATCTTTCGTATTGAAGAAGATAAGAGCATTAACTTGTTCCCTGCCATCTTTTTTTTGTGCCACTTAAAAAACACGTATTTTTGGACATTATTTCGCCCTTGAAAGTCTAACAAATCATATCGAAATCTCCGTGGTAGATGTTTCAATTTTGACGCATTTTTTCTCCTATTCCCTTGGAATTTCGTATTCTTTGATAAATTATAGAAATTATTAGTACTCATAGAAAGGGGCAAATTGAGGAGAGCATCTCCCTTATATGTGGAGTAAATAAAGATAATTTGCATGTAACTGACTATTTTAATTAATTGGTCTGAGATTGAACTTAAGTTCAGATTGAGATCTTATGTGATTAAATTTTAAGATAACAGACGAGACGGATGTAAGGATACCATAACAGAATCGCTGGATGAAAAACTGTACACTGATAAAATCGTGCAAATAGCTAACATTGACTTTTTACCCCATAGTTTAATATAGATGACTCTGTGGATTCGATACTAACAACAATATTCATTAATGTGCCTCTTGTTCGTGTTTTAATCACACCACATTTACTTAGTAAGAAAATATATTCCCCACTTTATCTCCTATATATTTTGTTTTGTTACATGGTTCTGAAACTTCGAATGTTTAAGTCAACAATTGCATATTTATTGAATTATTTGCGAATTAAAAGTGGTAGGTTAGTAAAAATTTGTTTGTGTGACAGTCAGACGCGAAAAAATTTATATTAGAAGAGAAATATTTTTTCGCTTGAAACTGTACTTCAAATTTAAGTTTTGGTTTTTTCAGCCTTAAGTAAAGGTGATTTTTATCCAGGTTTTAGCTTGAAAATAATTTTTTTGTTATTTATTAAGAATTTACTTACTTGACCATTAGGCCGTGAGTGATTCTAAAACCAAATATTTCTCACCTGCTATTAGGATATTCTTAAACAGTCCTTTAAAAGTAAAAAAAAACATTATCCAAAGTCCAAATTGAAAATTGAAGTGAATTGATGATTACAAAATAATTCAAATTTCAACTACTCGATAAATGTGTGATGTATACTATGATCTATAAATAATAAAAACAATTAAGAGTGATGTTATTTTATAAAATAATTTCTTAAGAGTTGCTTTGTGTGTGTGTGTTTGCTTTAAAAATTACATATTAATTTATAAAACATGTACAAATAAAATACAATCTATAATTCTTTTTACATTTTATTTTTAAATATGTTGAGTGGCATATATGTGAATTGTTCGTTATTGCTTTATTTTAGCGTTAATATTTCATTATCACCAATTTGGTAACGAATATTATTATTACCTTAAATCTACAATATTGCTTTAATTTTATTATTTTTTTAATATGCTTGTAATATTGTAGAGTTAAAGCGTTAGAAACTTCGAATCAAATTAATTTTACCAAACAAATGACAAAACAGATATCGAAAATTTTACGATTAATTAGGCAATAAGCTCAATTGTACATGCCTGATTATGATATATAACTTGAATAAATAAATATACGAAACCCAAATAAAAGTTCAGTTCACGATGATATCGTATAGTTTTATTTTTAAGTTCCATTTATTTATTTTACATATGGAATCTTTTATTTTTAAAATCAATTTGATTAAAAAGATTTGAAAATTCTGTTTCAAGGCTGTTTTAGTCCATCTAAATAGCTTAATAAATAGTGTCTGAAAATTTCTTTTAATTGAAGTAAGGGAAAATACTATTAAAATATTTTTACGTTTACAAGAATACATTGCTTGTTATATGAATATTATGCATGGTCAAATCGTCAGTAAAAATAATAAAAAATTGCTGATTTATTAGATTATGTTTCTAGGTTTTCATATTTTAACCCGTACCTGTTCAAATATTGTTATCCACTACTTAAATTGCTTATATTTCTCATTTAAAAATAAATTTTGGCAGTTCACTACAAACATACAGGAATTAAATAAAGTTCACTGTCATGATCTTGATGATTAATTGCTTTCATAGGAAACGAATTAATACAGTTAAGAAAGATGTATCTTACTCGGCAGGTTTTTAGATGAGAATGTAAAGAGAGAAAACTTTACTTCAAAACATTCAATATACTTTCTGAGGTAATTAGTGTATAGATGTGGAAAAGAAACTATCATGGCTTATCTTTTTATATGTTTTATTTAAATTTAAAATGAAAAAAACTGGCTTCAATTGAAAATGTACAGTGATGCGTGAATTCCATTTAAAATCTTTTGCTTTACGATTTTTTTTGTATTCAATATAAAATGAATCATAAGTCTACTTGAATTATTACTTAGATTTAATATAATCAAAGCAAAAGAATTAAATTTAATCGATATTAAATTATACTGGAGTTGCTAAGCTGTTGATAGGATTCTTGTAATATTGAGCTTCAATAGAACAACAATTGCTTTTGATGGGAAGACCAACAAACTCAATGTTTTCAAAGGTTCCTATGTCCTTTTGCAATAAGATTTAAGAGTCTATTTTTAGAGAAAGAGAATGGCTCAACTAATCTCTTAGAATTTAAGCGAGAGAGGAGGATTAAAACAGTTATAAGAATGGGGCAAAATTTGTCGCCTCATTGCTTCTCGGCAAAAATATTTGGTGACAATTAATAGACTATGAGGGTCCTATACAAAAAGGCTTGGCATGACATCATTTCAGATTCTCTTCTAAATTTTCCAAGGATTAAAAGTTTTGGCACGACCTCTAACCATTCATTTCATCATTCATTCAAATGGTAAATCTTCATTGTACTCATAATTTCATTTATATCCCAGGATAAAAATAATTATCTAGATTTTGACGGTACGGTATTCTAATTTAGGTAATACGAACCTAAGAAATAGGAAGAAATGTAACATTTGTACTTATTGAGGAGTCATTTTGATTATATTTCCTTCATTCTCCAATGCGATTCTAATTTCTAATTTTATGTTTGTCTAAGGCGATGCTTCCCAACCACTGGTCAGCGGACTGGTAGCAGTCCATTAAAATTTTAAGAATTCTAATGTCCTACCTAAGGTTATTTGAATCTCTGTATTTTAAAAGATCTAAATTTGAGTTCACTTGATCTCCTGGAAAAAGAAGCAGTGATAAAACTGTCTTCTGATGCGACACTTGTATCCAGACATAAAATGTAATCATTGTCTCAATTCTGGATACCTTGTGACGGCTGCCCATTCCTGTTTGCCTCTTGTGTCATAGCTAAACTCAATGTTTTAACACTAAAAGCCAATAAGTTGATCAAAGAGATGTTAGAAAAATAATCACAATATTTATTACTTGGTTGCTAATATAATTACAATTATAAATGCTCTCCCGGACAAGGTCTTAACTATTTTAACTCAATCTACCAGTAATAATCTAACGGACTCTTACCTTTAAGACTATCTTGACTTCAAGCATACATTAACCAGCCGATAATTTGTAACAATTCTTGGCTCCGATTTCAACTCCGACTCTGGAACAATTGCTGAACACTGGAATCACTCAACCTCTACTTCCACTTCTCGAACCACTCAGCCTCTACTTCAACCTCTGTATCGCGACTCTCAATCTGAGTTTATATGTTTCCTAACTCTCCTGCTTCACTTCATTTCTACCTGCTTTACATAATAACGTTTCATTTTTGGTTGGGCAAAGGTTGTTTAGTAAAAGCAACCAATCTTAATTAAAAGTCCCCAAGATTAGTGAAGAAAAATCGCGAATAGCCCAACGTCACAACCTCTTGATAAAAAATTTGCAACTGTCTGTTATAAAGTAGTTAAATTATTGACCGTTTTTTCTTTGGTCTTATTTATGTGAGAAAATATTTTCAACTACTTATGTAATAAAAACCGTTGAAATCGATTGGATGTTAATGCAGCGATCCGTATAACAGAAACAAACCTGCAACAATTCTTGTCAAATTTATTAAAAAATAAGTTATAGCAAAGTCCGTACTTATTGTATGTAAGAATTATATTTATATAACATATTTAAAAAATAAAATAGCTACTTTTATAAATATTTATATATGTTTATATATAATTTTTATTTTTTGGCTGACGCCAGTCTGTGCAATATTTTCCTATTTTCGCCGATCCACTGGCGTGAAAAGATGGGAACACTGATTTGAGACATATTCAGAAGGAAGGAAAACGTTACAAAGTGAACTTCGCTGCGAACATTTTCCGCTGTAAGGAATGATCAAAATGTTTCTAGAATTCAAGACAATTCAAGCTTGACAATCGTAATGACTAGAAATGAGTTGAATTTGAATCACACTAACTATCATAAGATTTTAATCAATGAATTTCGGTTAGTAAAAATTTTTTCAAAAATTGTTCTGGAAACCCTTCGCAAGAACGAGGGAGCAACAGAAGGGACATGTGATTTTGACAAACAAGAATATCCCTGTATCTCTTCAATCCCCTTATTTCCTTGAACCATTCATCCCATTCGTGTAAACTTTATAATCCCAAGATTGAAAATCAACCTCAATTCATGTTATTTTCGAACATTAGAAAACATTAAAACGGCACTAACAGACCATCTGTAGGTAATTTTAGTCTGTGAGGATTATTCAAGTAGGTAATTTCAGTCTACTCACTGCTATGAGGATTGCAATAATCGTCTACAACACTGTGTGACTTCTCAAAGCAATTATTTTGAAGACACTATTGTCAATTACTAATCTTCGGTGGATAAAATATCATATAGTAAAGTTGTAATTTCTTTTTTCTACTATTTCTTCACACTTAAAGTATTTTTTTTTTAAATTTTGATCTTTGAATAATCATTTAATTTTAATTTGCTTTACCTGCTGTGTGTAATCCTTATACACGTTAGATTTTACAATCAAAGGATATGAAGATTACAATTCTGACCACCGCTATCCAGTTCAAGGTCTTGGATTGGCAAGGCATGGGTGGTCAAACCGTTGCGCATTGGATAATTACAAGTGAGGTTCAGTTAGTCCAGAGTGAGCTACTGTAGTGTCGAGTTTTGAATTAAAGTTTTTACGAGAACGTTTTGTGTATTTGTGCTTTTTTTTTTTTTAATTTTGCGTGATGCGATGTTCATAATTGTGATTTAATTCTTCTTTTGCAACTTTATTTAAAATTTCGTACTTTTTCTATGCTTCTTTTTAAATTTCCTTTTATCAACTACAAGGCAAAATAAAAGAATTAAAAGAAACGCTGAAAGAGATATTACGCGGGAATTTAATGAACTGTGGAAAAATGTGTTATTTTTTTATAGCAAATTCATCAGGAAAGCCATTTTGCTTTGTTCGTACAAATACTTTTTCACGCAATAGAAGATGTGAGCCTAATAGATATTAGATGACACATCATCAAGCTTACATAGAAGGAACAAATGAAGCGTGTTCTCGGGTATAAGTTGCGAAAGGAATATTGATTTTGCTAAAGTAAGTTGTAAAGACTTAGCAATGAAAGGAGTGCCGTATTAAATAACTTTAGCATTGATGGAAAAAATCCAATTTCCAAGCTGATCTCGCTATCAGTGTCAACAATTATGGTCCAGAGTAATTATCATCAAACTATGGCTGCTGTAGCACCTCCATAAAGCGATAACCTTTCCGTACAGTTATAAGGTAAATATTGATTATAGTAGATTGGAGCTTTATTAATCTGGCTTAAATTAATTGATTTATCTACACGATTAAGCTATTTCTTTTTTTTCCTGAGAGAGGTACTATCCTTTTTTCTATTTACCAACCCTAACCATGAACTTAAGATGATATACAAAATGCTCAAGTTATAATATGGCGTATCTGAACTCGTCTATCAAAAAATTGGTGCATGATAGGCAAAAGATTTGGCACCCATGCTTTAGACGAACTAAAGTTTAGGGCTCAAGTCATTCATCCTATGTAGATTCATTTGAATTTATTGCACAGGTTCCATACTCAACGCTGATCTAATATCGTAAATATATATGAAATATTTCGCTCACTATCTTTGTCACACACTAAACTAAAAGCTTTCGACCCACTGAATTACTTTAGTATTAAGCGCTTCACCGCTTATCTATGTGTTTCCTCAGTTTTTTTTTCAATTACTTCACTAAATATAATCCAATATACATATGTGTCGTGTTTCAGCTATTGGCAGAAATCTTGAGTTCAAAATCTATCAAAAAGGGACCCAAATAGTTAGTTGAAGGGAAGATCACAGCGCCACCTAGTTAAATGCCATGTCATAAGCAACTATAACTTGAGGAATCCTAGGGAAAATATTACATTTAAGCACAGAAAAAGTTTTTTCAAAAATTTGAATCAATTATGAGAAAGACCCCCACAATCCGTAATAGCCTAAACGGTTTCAAATATTTAGGAAGGTTTTAGTTAAGTTCAGAAAAGATAACCTGAAACAAAAACAAAATAGTAACCAGTAAACCCTAATGTCTGTGATATCTGTAGATCATTTGCTGAATTGGCGATATGTATGAGTGAGAGGGGAGACCTATGGGGGAGAGGTAATGGATATTTCTCGTGCTCTTAATCCATTGGGTTTTTACTACCACAAAACCATCTTAAAATCTTTTCTTATGGCATCTTTATGACCTATAATTCATATATTTCTTACAGTTCCTAAGAGGGAGTTTTCTAAGTAAAAAAATGTAAGATACAGCTGAGTAAGAGCGATGAATATAAACATAAAATGTTACAATTACCAATATAAAATTATCAAACTTGATAAAACGATGGATTGGAAGTTTTCTCAGTTGCTACTGGTCCATTGCACTATGGGAAATTATGCTTACAAATTAGTAAAAGTAATGTTAAATTTTAAATTTATGGAAGATAATGTTATTAAATATCTTCATATTAACATTTTCTCTTTAATCGTGATCAATATCATACAGTTTAGTGTAATGAAAAAATAGATTTTAATCAATAGATATGCTTTTATAATGCTTTAATTTCCCATATTTTAAAATATTTTTATATTTAATTTTTTCACATTAATATTTATTCATTATAATTAATAATCCTAAAGAAACACATTATTTTCGCTTTGTTACTTTATGGATTTAGAGAATTTCTAACTGAAACATATTATAAAGTTCTAACAAGAATTTAACACACAATTTTTAGATTTTTGACAAACATAATATATCTAGGAGTTATAACTGCAATAATTTGTCCAAATATCTACATTTTTACTGTTAAAATCGTAAGTATTAACTACTGAATTTTTAAAAAATGACGTGTAATGAAATGCTACCGTTGGGTGTATTAGAAAGAATTACTTAAGTTCCAAAATGTTTAACCAGTTTATTCACTATCCGAATAATCTAATAACAAATTAATAAAGTAGAATGGATAATTAATCTCGTCTTTAACCAAATATAATTTATAAATAACAGTACTTATCTGATTGGCTTTAACAGACGATAGTAACTGAATCTGATTCAAGTGGATTTCTAGTGACAGTGTCAGAGTCATGTATGCGCACTCAGGTCATCGTCTCAAAATTGTTTGAACCGATGTAGTGTTCCCATGAAGCTCTCCGAATCCTCTATTTCTCTCAATATATTCATTTTACTTCTTATGTAATAATGATAATTTACATATAACACGATTCTTTCAAAATATTAAAGGGGTCCAGAGGTTCAATAAAAGTAAATGCGCGCGAGAACTTGTTACGTGTTAATTTATATTAAAATGTGCATAAGATATATTTTGTTCTAATTTCTCTGATTTGAAAGATAACTTTTCATGAAATTCGAATATGTGGGTTGATAATTATTTGATAATTTTATTGAAGTTTCTGCTGTAATTTTTCTGAGTTGCTTATAATATCTTACGACAATGATAAGAACTGTTTGCAAAATTGATAAGATACGAATAAACACGTAACGAAATTAGAAAAATTCGAAATAGGATCTACAAATTGCGTGCAATCTTATTGCTCCTAATTTTATAAGTTTATTAAGGAGATACGATTTTACAATATCCAACATTTTGAAATTGTCCAGACATGTAACGACAAATATAAAAAAAATGAACTATTTTGTAAATATTTTTATTGTCAAGTCACTAAACCTGTGCAAGATGATTCGCATTTGTTACGACGATTATTGATTTATAATTCAAGCAAAAAAGATGTAAATTTTTAAATGAAGTTACTTAGAGCAACTCGAGGATCTTGGACAATTTTGAACCATGGTGTACGTGGTTGTAAATTGCCATTTTTTAGCCACCCAAAAGGCTATTGTTTCAGTTGGATCACTTTTCGGCACCAGATCACTTTTCAATTTTTTATCGTTCATTTCAATTTTAATTTCATTTAGCTTTAATATATTCAATTTAATAATTTATCGTTTGCTTTAATTTTAATTACAACCAGCTTAAATATATTCTATTTAATAATATATCGTTTGCTTTAATTTTAATTACATTTAGCTTCAATATATTCAATTTAATAATTTATCGTTTCCTATTATTTTAATAATGGAAAAGTTTACTGTCGTCCATTTCTCGATATTTCATCGTTTACTTTTATTCTTATATTTAATTGAGTAATTTAATAATAATTATTAAGAAAAACGCATCTTGGGTGGCTAAATCTGTTCTTTGCATAGAATTTTTTTATCATATTTATTAAGAATTTGTTGTCAGTAATATTTCCATGAAACGATTTTTTTTAAAATTTGATAATAAACAATTTACAATTTTTTCAAGTTGTTAGTAGTCTCAGTTGGCGAAAAAAACCCTCTTTCGCTAGCATTATCTATGCGATTCCATTTTTCACTAGCACGATCTTTTCCCTGGAATGTTCAATTCAGATCTTTTACAGTAATTGAGCTCTCCCAAGATTTCGAATTCCCGCTTTCTTTGAAATAAAAGCCGCTGTTTGCCGTCTAAGCTTAAGAAAAAGCACTGGTTTTCACAAGTCTCGACGAAATTAGTTTTCGTTTATTTTAATACGTTTATTGGTTTAATTAAACATAATTTTAAATATAATCCTATATCGAGTTACAATAAATGATCAAGTGACAATATTAACTCCTTGTAGCACCTCTACTTCATTATTTAAATGAAAAAGGAGTACAATGCATAAGGCTTATACAAGGTAAAGCTTAATAGATAGTCAACAAGATTGCAATTCCAAGTGACGAGCTTTCAAAAAAAAAAAAAAAAAAAAAAAGACAAAAGTAATTTATTACTCAAAGGTTTTTTCATAGATTTTGAAAAATTACTCTTCCCCTAATAGCTCTCAACGCTCCTAAATCCTAGAATTAAACAATAATATTTTAGGTTATAAACTCTTTTACTTCGAGTGAGGCAATTGTCGAATACACCGGGTTCAACTCTTAATTCCACTTATTCTAACTAAGAGTTACTTCTAACCCGTTTTATCTACAAATGATCAACTATACTCCAATTTCTAATATACAAGGATCTACCATCTTCTCGCCATTATCTGTCTCATAATGCTTTGAATTCTGATTCGCTTATATACCACTATCCTTAATTCAACTGATTACATTTCTTATCTTCATATAATTTGCATCATCACGTTTCGTTTGGTTGAAAATGAGTTGAAATTTTATGCAATTCAAATTACAAAAGGTCCCCAAGATTAGTGAAGATAAAAGAATGAATACCGCAAAATCACAATCTGAGCTAGTAATTTACTCTCCTAATTTCCCCAGCACACCAAATGGGGATTTAAAAGCTAACTTCTGTTCAACATGATGTTAACCATTATAAATCCACATAAAAAAGGTTCAGAATCTGAATTTGCGCTTTGATGATCATGACAGAAAATACTTGTATTTTTAAAGCAAAAGTTTAATGTTATATTTAAAAATATTTTCTAATTGTTCCTCTACGAACAGCTATCAATTATATTTAAAAATTATTTTATTTCAAACTATTGTAGCCATAGAGCGTTAAAATCAGGAAATACAGAAAAATGGCGACGATTTACGTTGAATATGGCATCGATACCCAGCCATTGTAGGAATTCTGCAAGTAAATACTTTTTCATAAAGAACTCAGGGAGCAGCCCGAGAAAGAAATTTCATAAGAATGTGTATAACTTTTATTATAAATACAGACTTGACTTTTGCAAAGAAATGAGGAAAAAAATATTGACTGAAAGAATCCATTATTGATTCCATCCGCATTTGAGAATTCTGTTATTCTTTTTCATAATACGTTTTTCGTTGTTTGATCGAACAAAAAGATTGAACGGTTATAAAAACTATCAAAGAAATCCATATATGATAGAGTGCAATATTTATTACTTCTCAGATTTTCATTCTAAAACCAAATACAATTTTCGACCTTAGCTACCATTTCCGATTTTTTAAGTTTGTTTAGATGAGTTTTTTCTTACTCTGTTCTCTTGAGGACACAGTTACGAAAGATATTTTTTCCTTAAAAAACGAATAAAAAAAAAATACGAGGACGACAAAATATAAATCCAAACGATTTTTCTTCATTCCTCCTTTGTCGGAAAAAGAACTTTTATCTCGAAAATTCTTCTTTAATACAACTTTTTTCATTTTAGTTTTCCATTTCAATATTAAATCCGAAGCAATGATATAGGATATATAAACTATTTTTCATTCTGATTATCCCTCTTCTTGAGGTAAATATTTTGTTTATTTTTATAGGAATATATGTGTCCTTTAGGCTTTATTCCTTTTATAGAAGGATATTTTACTTGTTTTTTTGTATTTGCATTTTGATAAGAAAAGTTTGAAAATAGTTTGCAGAAGTGAATTTTGCATCTAGGTTTTTTTTTTTTTTTTTTTGAGAAAATGTTCAGACAATTGAATTGGTATACATTCCAACCAATTTTTAAATATACTGTATAGCATATGCTGAATTTGTATCAATATTTGATAGAGAATTTCTTTTTTTTTTTAATGTAAGAAAGTTCTATTACTACATAGTAGGATTATAGGAATTGTAATACAAGCTAAAACGTTTATCGGTAATTTGCAAACTTTGACCTCAAGCTATTACCACTAACTCGATGTTTTTTTTACCAGTAATTTAATAAATTTTTCACGTTATTATATTACACTCTTTCTTTGACATCTGCTGCTACGCTATCCATGACAAAGAAACTTAACTTTTATTGATCTAAACAGAAACAGAAGTTCAACAAAACACTATGCTCCTAGTACAAAAATATTAATAAAACTGTCAAAAGAGAAGTATACTTTCGACAGAAAAAAAAAATCTCTTATGTTCTTAAAAAATTATATATATATATATATATATATATATATATATATATATATATATATAGATAGATATATAGATAGATAGATAGATAGATAGATAGATAGATAGATAGATAGATCACAATTAGGAGACGAAATTTTTGATGAGTTATGTCTCAACGAGCTTGTGTTTTAAAACATGTAGACAATGTAGATTAGAACTTATTTATATTTTTTCACAATTTTTTCACTGTGGAAAATCATCCATATAAATTATTACGCATGCATATTTTGTTATAAAATTGTTAAATCTTATTTATATTTCTTATGTTCAGAATGCTATTTATTTTTAAATACTCACTCCATTTTGTGTAGTATACAACTATCAAATGAAAATGCTCATTGATATTAACTATTGTTTTATGCTAACGGATTAAAATTATTATTATTATTAAAAAATTAAAATTATATTTATCAATTATAAAATCTGTATTAATATTCATATAAACTTTTCGCCAATGCGACATATTTATTTGCTGTAAATGAAATTTTCGAAACCGTAAAGTCTACTTTATGCTACTAGTATACGATAGCAGTTCGGTTCTTCGGAAATACTGTATCAGAAAAAAATTATAGCATCACCTGTGAATAAACAGCTTACCCAGCTGTTTAGCCGTCGTGATTGGAAATATTGTGGTACTTATAATTTAGAAACAGCATTTTATACAGACAATATTTTCTAAGAGTGTTTTGGTATTAAATAGTAAACTTAATAAAAGAACCTGAGATTTTATTATGAATCAGATGCGAAGATTAGAAATACATTAATGAATAAGGCTTTTATCTACTCGCCTTTTTGATCTCGTCAACAAAATGTTAATCCTATATAAATTCTATTACTGCCCTTAAATGTTTACTATTTTATTTATTTGAAAACAAATTAGAGTATCCGAAAAAATAAGAGAATAATGAAGGTTTCTGCGGAATTTCACTTTCGTACGAATTTTAAAAATATTCTAACCCTATTTTAATGATTCGCTTTTGGGTTTTGTAGTCTGCAAAAGATATTCTAAAATATATTCAATAGGTGGGGGGAAAACGTACCATAAAAATCTGACATTTTATAATGAATCCTCTAATGAATCAGATGTGAAGATTAGAAATACATTAAAGATTAAGACTTTTATCTACTCACAGTTTTGATCTCGTCAATGAAGTGTTAATCCTATGGAAATTCTATTACCGCCCTTTTAAATGAATACTATTTTATTTATTTGAAAACAATTAGAGTATCCGAAAAAGTAAGAGAATAATGAAGGTTTCTGCGGAATTTCACTTTCGTGCGAATTTTAAAAATATTCTAACCCTATTTTAATGATTCGTTTTTGGGTTTTGTAGTCTGCAAAAGATATTCTAAAATATATTCAAAAGGTGGGGGTGGGGGAAGTAATTATGCGGAAACCTTCATTACTTATTCCTCTTTCGGAGGAATTTTTTTGTTCTGAAATAGATAACATAATATATATTTGAGGGTTGTTTTAGAAATTCTATAGGATATTGCATTACGTTCTCGAAATCAAAATGACCGGTAGATAGGAGCTTTATCTTAATATAATGTAAATAACCCAAGAACATGTCAACTCTTACTGCAGACTGAAATTATGTTGGCTGTAAAGAAATTGAAAAAAAAAAAAAAATGTAAAACTTGGAGCTATTAGTACTATTTTTCTTCTTTATGTTTTTAAAAGAATTTCCTTTAACTTTAAACATTCACTTTCAAATTTAAAGTTTTGCAAAACACCTTTTTTGCAGTGATGGTAATAAGGCCATTTAGACATTTTTCACGATAAATTCATTTCTAAAAGTTTTACTTTTCTTAAGGAAAAAAAGAAATGAAGAAATACACAGTTTTATAATTTTATGCACATAAATTTACTTTCTATTTGAGATGCAAAAAAATATTAGAATTCAAGTTCATATTCTCTTGATTCCAAAGCCTTCTAATCATTTGTTTGTTCGGTGACATATTGGCCAGATAATAAAAAAGACGAAGAAATTATAAAGAAAAAGAAGAGAATAAGCATAATATTAAGCATAATGAACATATGAATAAAGAAGTTCGCAAGTAGCATTACAGCCACTTGAGAAGATAATTCAGTCATCAGTTGCTATGTTACCATCAGATATAGCTCTTTTGAAACATTGGATTCAAACAACATTGTGATGAAAATAATATGATTCATATATGAACCATGAAATAATTTTAAAAATTCATCAAATATTACTGCAAATCAAAATTAAAAAAAAAAAAAAAAAACCTAACAAAATCAATGGTTCATCACGTTTCTTCTATTCTTTGACCATCCCTCCCAAAAAAAGTAAACTCATCAAATTAAATTAGCAACGACCATCTTGGAAAACCTTGCAAGCGATAACCTCATACTTAAGAAAAGTTTTTAAAAAAAAAACCCATTTGGTGCACTTTTATGTCTTCTTCACTTACTTTTTTTTCAAAATAGTAGAGTCATCTGTTAGTCAACATTGAATTAAACACTTCGGTCTCCAAGTGGCCGTATTACCTACACTGGTCATGTTACCCTCAGATATCATGGAAACTATTTTAGTAGAGGAAATAATTAGAATACTTAAAATTATTCTTCGTCAAAAAAATACGAAATGCAGTCTTAGGATAGCTGATACTACTTGGAATCTTAATGCATTGTTAGAATGTATTCATTTACGAAGTAAAGATAACGTACATGCATGAAAAACACACTCTGAAGCAATTTAATCCTATGCATATTTTACAGTTTCTAAAATGTAAACATATAATACACTTTAATTGAATCAAGAAGAGATCTCTATTATTATTTACCTATCTTTTAAATTTAATACAACAGTAAAAAATTTCTTTCGATTATTTCATTTCAGAATCAGATTTTTTCAGCTACTGTCAATCTAATACATAAACTCGAAATTATTTATTTATTACATGGAATATTCAGCAATGAAGGAGCTCAGGTGCCGTCCTCGTCATTTGATCGAAATTCAAAATAACGACGTACGTTGCCAGTAGCCCTTTAAGCGAAACTTAAAAAATAAACAATCGGCTAAAGCAATAAAGGCTATAATCTCTTGAATAGAAATTCCCAGCAGTTCTAATCCTAGAGTTATTGTCTGCTTTCAACAAAAATGAGCTTAATTTTAAAAATATAAATAGCTTTGATTAAATTTTTTGTATAAAATTCTTATTAAATAATAGAAGACCTAAATAAAAGTTAAATATTTTCACACTTGTAGATTGATGTATTTATGTCATCTGAAATTTTCCTCTTGTGACTAAAAATGTCACATTTTTTCAGAATTTTTAAGACAGTTGTTAGACCTATATCCCCCCATCAGTTCTCAAGACTATTCCTTTTTCATTTGGGCATGTTCTATCTCCTTAACATGTATTGCCGTAAAACAACTCTAATGTGACAGTGAATTTTTTTGAATATATTTTTTTTTGTTTCATTCATCAATATTTCCTTTTCAAGCAAAGTCATTGCTTCGTGTTAAATATGCCACTGAGCTGAACTTACTTCTCATAAGACCTGACATCAACGTTATAAATATAAATTGAACTGTTTAGATTTAAAATTAAGCTTAGTAAATTATAACTTAATTTTATATAAATGGCTATAAAAGAAAATGTATTTTGAAAGTTTTGGAAACATCCCAAAAACGAATCGAGAGATTTTTCTTTAAACCTATTAGAAACTAGTGGTAAAATGTTTCCGTGAACACCTAATGGAATTTCGAAGTAAATTATCTTTTTTACAGCTGAGTAATTTAGAAAAAAAATTAATTATAGAATGCTTTAATAATGTATTGTCTACTTTTTGTCTCATAGAATGGAATCTCTTTGGTTTTGTGTTTGTGCTAAATACTCGCCGAATAGAGGGACGGACACACATTAAATCTGTCTTTGATAAAGTTTTCATGTTGACGTGGATGTGGGGAATGAGGAACCAGCACAAGTGTAGCCTTCGCCAAATCAGCGTGGTTCCGAATTACAAAGTAGAAAGTGGCCAAATCAGACTTCTATCCTCGGGTGCTCTGGGTTTCGGACCAACAGAAGCTTTCCTCTTACACGTGTCCCATGAATCTAGTCTAGCCTCCGGCTAAACTATAAAGACTAGAACCAGCAACTATACTTTTTATTTATTTGTTAGACAAAAAAACTGAGTGAAAATTTTATTTAACTCTCCTATGGTCGTGTGAGATCACTCAGATACTAGTGCTTTTTTTTTTTTTTTTTTTGCAACAGCTTGCTGTGTGCTTGCGTAGATTAAGCTCTCTTCTATTCTATACCTTAGGCTAGTTGTAAGAGTTCTGTCTATAGATCTGTGAATTCTCTTACCCAGATGACTGAAACGTAGATGATAACAATGAAAATGATAAATGATGCTGTTTTTCGTGCCATTTTGTATATTTCTATCGATCTATTTTTAACTTTATTTTTCTTTTCTTACGCTTTTATTTTTATTTTAATATCTCAAAAAATATATTCTGTACTGATTTTGTATTCGAGTAACTATTGAACATTCATGTTCTTGATTTAACTGTATTTGTCACTTCCATCGCACAAAAGAGGGCCGTGAGCATGCCAACAAGCGATAATTGCGCCAAGCAACGACCGTGATGATGGTAATATTTTGTACTTTTTAGTTTTTATCTTTTTGGTTCTTCGCAATGTAAGCTCACGATTCGACTATTAACACTTTGCGCATTCTACGGTGTGTAACACATAAAGATGTAACATTGTAAATAATTAATAGAATACAAAGTTTCTATGTAATTTAACAAGTCATTCCATTTTTTTTTCAATATTATGGGATTTGACAACGAACCACAAGGCATAGCTGGTAGTGTTGCCTATTTCCTGGAAAATACATGTATACCTGTATATCAGCCCAAGACAACCATTTATTGCTCAGTTACGTTGTGATAACATTCTTCAGGGAGTTATTTATCATTACTCACTGGGTGCAATGGATGATTCCGTCGTCTTACAAATTGCTAATCATACAAGGTTCGTTTGGTGGAAAATAACTTGCGTACGAGGAAGTTTTGGGCGTATAGGTTGATCAGCACGTTCTCTAAATTCGATCCCTATAGATCATGGTTAAAATGCTCCAGAGAAAAGTATTATAGCTTTCAAACAAACTATAACTCTCTATTATAACTCTCGTGTTGTTTCTATTGTGTCAAATCTTCCCAACAAAAATTTTAGTCTTTGAAAGACCTTGAAAAAGAAATGGGGCTTGTCGTCAACTGAGTTAATAAATACCTTCAGCTTCAGTTTGGAAAATCGCTTTCGTACCGGTGTACCTGTTAGAGATGATCATGTTTCACATTGAAGCCTGAGGTCACAGTAGCTGAGTGGGCATGGTCGTGAGCTTATGAATGGAGTTATTTCCATAGAATTGTAGGCTTGAATCTTGATACCACTAAATACCCATCATATAGTAGGGTTAAATCACGTTACATTTGGACAGGGCTCAAGTATTTCACGTTGGGACAGTGTAGAAGTTCTTAAAGTAGAATACCTACTCAGGTTTTGTCCTCATCACTTATGAAGTGCTAAAAATTACAGGACTGGTCATTGATAATTCTCGTGTGTTTCTAAAGGAACTTTAATAAACAATTAAACATACAGAAAGTGATCGAAATGATATACTACGTTTTTTGTAAAATTTATTTTGTGTATTTTCAAAATAGAAAATAAACTTATGGGTTTTTTTCTGAGCAGGATTTAGGAAGAAGCGTTTGATTAATACTTTTGATAAATTTTATAAAATTCCCACAAATAGAAATTTCGCAATAGAATTCTTTTTGTTTTTCTTCAACCTTCGAAAACCAGTGTATTTCTTTCTATATATACATATTATGTCAAAAAGAATTTACAAAAACAATCTTTAATGTTTTAACTTATGTTGCACTTTTAAGGCACATGTAAAAGCTTATATTAGTAGAAAATCGAAATATAAGTAGCAGGCCTTAATTCAGCCACTTTTTAATGTTGCCAATATTTGAGTTCAGAATATTTCTATGTATAGAACCTCTGTCTCAACTATATATTCATATTAAGATTTCGAAGTATGAAGAACGACTTCTATTTATAGAATTAGACTGAAGTATATATATATATATATACATACGAGGGTTGGTTTTTTTTCAACCTCCGATTGGCTATAATAAAAAGACGGGTGAATATAAAAAATAATTTTATTACTAAAAGTAATGTAAAACAAAGGTTACTTTTCTACATAATCACCTAGACGATTGAGGCATTTGTCATATCTGTGAACAGGCTTTGCAATATCCTCTTCATGAAATGTTGCCTCCAATGAATTGAGGTGAGTTGTGTCCGTTTCTTTGAGCTCCTGGTCAGTTTGGAAGCGCTGCCTTCCAAGCCACTTCTTCAATTCAGGAAAAACTCGCACATTATGAAGACCTGGAATGCGGCAGATAGCTGGTGGGCACAGTAGGCTATTGCGCATCTCCCCCTATACACGCTTTGTCATTGCCGAGTCTAACACGCACTTCCTTGTTGAACTGCAGTGGCGTAAACATGGCTGCCTCTATTGATTCTCCAGCCAAGTATGAATTGGAAAGTGTTATTCGTTTCTTGCAGGCAGAAGGGAATAGTGCAGCGGAAATTCATTGAAGGATGTGTCGAGTGTATGGAGACAACTTTATGAGTAACGGTGTTGTTCGTGAAAGGTGTCGAAAGTTTAAAGATGGCCAAACTGCTTCCTCAACCCAACCGCTTCTTGAGTAATTTAAATGGGACATTTTCAAACATCCATCATATGGCCCCGACCTAGCGCCAAGTGACTTTCATCTTTTTCCTGAATAGAAGAAGTGGCTTGGGAGGCAGCGCTTCCAAACTGACCAGAAGCTGAAAGAAACGGTCACAACTCACCTCAATTCATTGGCGGCAACATTTTATGAAGAGGGTATTGCCTAGCTTGTTCACAGATATGACAAATGCCTCAATCGTTACGGTGATTATGTAGAAAACTAACCTTTGTTGTACATTACTTTTGGTAATAAAATTATTTTCTTATATCCACCTGTCTTTTTATGGTAGCCAATCGGAGGTTGAAAAAAACAGTCCTTGTATATATGTATATATATATATATATATATATATATATATATATATATATATATATACATATACATCGAGAGAGAAAGAAAAATAGAAGAGAGAGAAATTTATGACTTTAAGAGTATTCTCAAACTCATATTTGTAAAGTTTATTCTTGTGTAGCATAAATTAAATCGAATGGAATATAAAATTGTGAAAATAATTTGCTGACTAAGTGTTAAAATTTTGTTTTAGATTGTAATACAGGATATATACAGGATACAGCGCAATAATAATAAGGATTAAATTTACTGCATTTCAAAAAGTATTATACATAATAAAATGATCAATACTTCATTAATAAGAAAAACTATTCAATTTTATTTTCAAATATTTACAAATGTGTTACACGTTCTCCTTTTGTTGTAGTGGCCGCTGCAACCAAGTAGTCATGGTCGCGTACTCGCGGCCAGCAATCCAAATGGTTTTCTTCAAGTCAGGGGCTCGAGCCTTGATACCATTAAAGAACTGCTGTGTAGCCGGGTCTGGTACACGTTAAATCTGTCCAGAATCAAAGTCCTCCCGTTGGGGTGGAATGGAAATTTGTAGAGAGAGATGCCAGCTCTGGTATCGCCCTCGTTACTTGACTGATGTTCAAAATTACTTCTCCTCCAATAGCCCTCGTGACTTTACAGAACAATACACTGATTTTAGAAAATTAAAACTGATGATTCCGATTCAAAGAATCATGTTTGGCGCCTTCTATCATATAGAGAATTCCCTTTATTTATTTCAACTTAATCCTTCATATTCTGCTTTCATAACGGAGATTACCGTCTTTAATAAAGCGTTGTAAGACTTCCAAGTAAATTCGAAAAAAAAAATTATTTTATTCACGGATTCAGTGAGTGTTTTTAAATAACCCTAATGTTTCTTCTCATCCACTGATTATTGAAACACTTGAAGTAATTTTTAATCTTATACTTAAAAACATCCAACTGATATATTATCGGATACCTTCTCACATGAATATCAAGACAAATGTAGTAGTTGATACATATCAAATCAATCATTCATGACCACTGACTGGATCAATGGATCTAGAAATAGAAAATAAATTGCACCACGTAAGCCCATCATTTCTCTTTGGCATTCATTGACATCGCGAAGACAAGACTATTTCAACCCGTCTACAAATCGGTCTCACAAGGCTTACTCACAAACGTTTCTTCCTCGTCAAGGATCCGCCTATGTGTGGCCTTTGTGTTTGTCAACATATCGTGAGATCCAATTTGACTGAATGTTCTGCATATTACACTGTTCGTTTTGAACATTTTAAATCTTATACATTTTGTTTAATGGATTTGGTTGGAGAAACCCCCAGCTAAATTTATTTCATTTATTAAATGTGACGTTATGTTTACTCCCTTCATATAATTTTTATTTTATTTTTAATTGGTTTATAATTTATTCTCTGTCATGAGTTGAATTCTGATTTTTTTAATTAAAAAGATTAATATCATAACTGTGTTTGTCACAAAATATCCCTTGAGATTCAGAGCCATAAATTTATCCATCTATTCTTTGTTGCATAAAAGACATCTGTAGGACAGTCCGATACTTCTGCGAGACGTTGGAGCACGATTTTGGATGTTTGTATTGTATATAGTTTGGTTTTCGAAGTACAAGGTGTAGATGTTAAATAACGAGAATGATGGTGTATAAAATTTTATATTGATTCCATACATATTTATTTATTATCACCTTCAATTTATACCTCTCTTTCATCACTATAACGCCCCATGCCAATTTTTTATTGTTCGAAACAGTGCTGGAAGTCTTATTCCGTCAGCTCCTTCAGGACGCTCACCGTTTTCTCTTTTACAACTTCGACGCATTTTCTTGGTAAAAGAATTTGCTGCACGGATTCCTTGTCAATTTCTACAGTCTCAGCAATCGCAATACTTAACCGATAGTCAGATCGAACTGACTACCGATTTTTTCGTTGTTGTCATACATTTTTGAATTGGAAGGGCAACCCGGGCATAAATCGTCTTCAACATTTTCGAGGCTCTCCCAAAAATACTTAAACGACTCAGAAACACGTGTATGCTATAAACATTCATTACTATACACTTATTTCAATAAATTATCAGTAATGGGTTTTCCAAGTTTCATGTAAAATTTCACAATTCGTTGCTCTATTGTTTGACTTATCATTTTTCCGGCGAAACAAAAAAATAATTCTAATACGAACAAAGGCTACGAACATATGGAACTACGAAGGCTATTCAGAAAATAAGAAACGTTTTGGAATTAAAAAGTAACTAAGTACAAAAAAAAAATTATTATATACATCAGAAAGAGCGACTAAAATTCTACTTTTCTACATAGTCACCAAACAAATTGAGGCACTTATCATAGCGGTGGACAAGCTTTAAAGTTCCTTCGTCATAGAATTCTGCCGCCTGCGATCTTAGCCACTCAGTGACTCGCAGCCGCAGCTCTTTGTCGTCTCACCCACGTCTCGTCACCAGTTACGATTCGATCCAGTAATGAATCACCATGTCTGTCGTAGACCTCCAGAAATGTCAAAGCTGCCCCCATTCGCTGACTTTTATGGTGGTCAGTAAGCAATTTCGGCACCCATCTTGCACAAAATTTGCGGTAGCCTAGCTTTTGTGTGACAATGTCAAACAACAAAATCCGCGAAACTTGTGGAAAACTAAGCAAAAGCTCCGTTATTGTGAAACGACGGTTTTCACAAATATTTTCATCAACTTTAGCGACCAGTTCGTCAGTTACAATGCTAGGATGTTCACTCTTCTCTTCATCGTGAACGTTAGTTCGGCCATTTTTAAACTGAATGCACCATTTCCGGATTCAACTTTCATTTATTACGTTGTTTCCGTACACTTCACACATTTGCCAATAGATTTCCACAGGTTTTTTGCAAACAAAAACCATATCACAGACCGCACCTCACAACTGGCGGAATTTTCAATTGCAGCGCACTTTTTAAATTTGAATATAGATAAAACGGGCAGTGTGGAAATGTTCCCGTTGTGATGGCTGGACGTCGACTGAGATGCAGAGCACGCAGACACCAAAATATACGTGATCGGCGCCCGCCTAGCGACGTCAGACGGAAACGTTCCTTACTTTTTGAACAGCCCTCGTATTTACAGAAGCGAAAGAACACTGCATTCGAAAGAGAAAGTTTTACGCTAAACAGCTGTCGGTCGCTGGCGTTTGGCGCTCTAGTTCTTCTTCCGTAGCAGCGTCAGTCTCGTTATTTAGTAGCCAATGAGCCTCGTAATTTCACTGATGTTAATTCGTCCAAGAAATTGGTAATGGAACACCCATAATACTTCAATTCTTAATATCTTAATAAATTCTTTTATAGTCCTTTCACGTGGAGCATTTTAATGAGAATGAGTTCATTTATAGAAAGAGTTCATTTATGAGAAGGGTCGTTTCATTGGTTGATTTATAGGAAGAACTGATTTATGGATTGATATATGGTAAGGATTGATTTATGGTTATTGATATTAAGAGTTAATTTATGTTGATTAGGTGCAAATTAGTCTCAAACTGTATCCGTCCTTTACCAAACAGGTCACGTTCTTTTACTTAAACAGCGTTCTTAAATTAGAGAAACCAGTGCAGAATTCTGTGATGACACAACGTATGAATCCCTATTTTCTTCTGAACGTTCTCTGCATTGACGTAAGAGTTGAATATGTCTCGCATTCCATAGCGCAAATCGTTTTTAGGTGGATTGTCGCTATTTTAAGGTACGTGACTCAAAGAACATATAATGTTCAACTCATTTGAGTGTTGAAACGAGTTCTCGCTTCTCTGATAACTCATGCTGTAAAGTGAAAGAACGAAAATAAAGATCTACAAGTACAATGTTTGCTTCTCTTTCCTCCTATTAGTACTAAAGGATGTAAATAAAATTTTTGCAGTTATATCGTTTTAATTCCCGATGATAATTTTTTTTTATTAACCTGGATTATTAAATAGTGTCATAATATTTCGATATTATATGTCCTGAATACTCGAATTCTCGTTATTCTAAATATTGTAACACTGACTTTCAATAAAATCGAAATGATAATATATTATGCGAAAATAAGATAAAAATAGATCTAAATTAGAGAATTGTGTGCTAATATTCAAAACAGTGTTAGATTTTGTACTTTTAAATGAAATTTTCGAGAAGGGGAAAGAGGAGGGGGGAGAGTGCTTGTTAACCCAATAGAGTCGGAATCTTAGTAGCTGACGACATAAAAGTCAAGTCATAGGTTCGAATCTTCATTTAATGGAATACTGAAGAGCGAAATAGTTGAATTTGCAGTTCATTAAATTTAGTAAGTTCAAGATCCTTATATGGCGTTAGGCTTAGGAAAATTAGGAACCAACTCGGGTGTCGTGTTCGTAATTTAATCGTGGTTAGAAATAAGAAAGCGCTATCTTATGTCTACAGAATATTAATTCAAACATTAAACCCCCAATAGAATTTTCAAATTATTGAAAGATGTGTATAAAAATAAGAATTAAATTTGGAATGCAAGTCAAAGCTTTTTTTAAAAGTTTAATTAATTTTGGAAACATCTTAAAGATTGTTAATGCAACGCCACTGTCCGCTCTCAAAACCATAATTGCACTTTAAATAACTAATCAAAACTAATTTTAAAAACATCAAAACTTTATTTTGGAAATAACACTTTGACGTTTGACATTCCGATCATTCTACTTAACTATACGCACAAAAATTAACTCTTATCAAATCGTTCAAAAAAAGTAATTTTGAAGGCGATTGCGTAGCCATATCACAAATAATTTATCAAATTAATTTACAAGGATAAAATTAAAGTTTTGGATTGATGATGTTATAAATCTAAATTAACACAAATCTAAGCATTATTTTGTGTTTTTCGGATGCTTTTAAACTTGCACATATTTTAGAAATTACTCATGTGAGTTTAGCGCTTTTTTGTATCCTAGTTCAGAAAAATAATTTTGAGCTTCATTAATTCAATATAACATTTATTATGATTATATTTTTACTAGAAGTAGAAAATGAGTGATTGAAATGAATTAATTTGGTATTAAATCAAATAAATTTGACTTATGGAATATTTCAATAAAATGTGCAGTCAAAATTTAAAAAAAAATGACATTACTTCTTGATTTCCCCCCCTTAAATATTTGATAAATAAATAAATAATAAATTCACATTTCAAGACTTAATAAATTCACATTTTCATATAATTCTTTCAACATGTGAAATATTTTAGTAAAGAAGATCTTCAAAAGAGAAAAAAGGAACACAAATTACACTAAAATATATGTTTTCCCCTTCATTCATTTAAAAAAAAAGAAACTGAATATAAATTAGCATATAAAAAATTGTCAGGTCGCGCAGACACGCCATTAATTATTATTCAAAAGATTTTGAGTAGTAAAAAATAATATCTAAACATGTCTCTAAGAGCACTTTATTTACGTTTGAGTAAAAAAATATTATTTTATGACAAAATATATTCATGGATCACACTGTTTCCGATATTAATTAAATTTTAAATTCATCATTCATTTCTTATGCAAATTAGATTTTTATCTACAAAAACGTGTTACATTAAACATGTATATATTTCCTTTTAAAATTAAATATTAAATTCAGAAAAGAATTCCCAATATTTTATCTAGAATCTGGAGTATTTGAATTAATTTAGAACTGTTGGTTATTATTCAGGATTTTACTGTGCAGTTAAAAATAGCTTTATCATTAAATTTAAGAAAGAATCATATACTTTTGTGATTTCTAGACTAAAATAAAATGATAATAATAATATTAAATAATTTTTACTATCAATAAATTCTCACCTTTAAAAACATCGATGAAGGATTCTACAAACAATTCGAATATCTCTGTAAACATTTTCAAATTTTAATAAAAATTTCTTAAAATTGTAAGAAACTTTAAATCAAAACTTACTTGAAATGCAACAAAATGGCAAAAAAAGGTTTCTAGATAAAGGAAAACATTCTAATTAATTGAATATCCTCTTAAGTTCAGCCACAGAAATGGTTTAATCCTTGTTATGGAGCAAGACATTTTTTTTTCTTCCAACACACGAAATAAGAGAGACAACAAAAAATAAACTATTTATTAGAAGGAGAGTTCTGATGAAATATATTTTCCAGAAAGGGGAAGAAAAAAAACTTGATGATATTTGGATTAAATTTAATAATAAAAATAATTGGCTGAAGATAATACACGAGTTTTATTTTTATCTAATATATTATCTTAGAAGTGTATATTTTCTTCGTTTACAAAGATCTTGAAAAATTCAGTTCAGTATTCTTTCGGACTAAATCTTTTCCTCTCTCTGTATTATAAAATTGTTTTCGCTCTTTTTCATCTATAAGGCTTTCTAAAAATAGATATCTTAGATTATTAAACAAATAATAAAATTATTTTTGCTTCAAAATATAAGATTATAACAAATGAAACATGACATTTTTTGTCTATGCTCGGTCTTGGAAGAAATTTTATCTCAATTAATATAATTGCAAGAGACAGTTAATAATAATAATAACTCGTACTTCAGAATTAACTATTTTGACTAGCAAAGCGGTTTGAAAAACATGTGAATGTGAATAAAATATCAATGAGACATTTTTAATAGCGGCAGACGACTTTTATACATTTTGCCATGACAACCACGATAACCTATTTAAAATTCAAATAATCGCTTAGCATTATTTTATTCTCTTTGCTTGCTCGTTTATTTAGGCGCTAGACTTCTGAAAAAAAAAATGATCTAGCACAAAAAGAAATACTGCGCCATGAAAAAGGAAACGAAGTTATCTGATGGAAACATTTCCTCTGTATATTTGTGTGTGTGTGTGTAATTCACTAGGTGTTATGATACTTCAATTTTCTTCATAAATATATTAAATTAATGCAGTATACTACTGGGAATTTTTGGAGAAGAGAAAAGCAGCATAAAATATATTCCATTGCATTTCGTAATGTTCTCCCCTACAAGACTATGCAAGACCCTACACAGCTGGTGTAACACAAGAAAAATGAAAGAAACTTCACTGGATGCCACTCAAACATTCTCCCTATAGCCCAAACGTAGCACCTTAGAATTAACATTCGTATGAACGCCTAAACGAAGTGTTTGAAGATAGAGGAAGACTTAAACGAACGAAGTAGAGTTGTTACTAAGCATTTGACTCTATCCAAGTACACGTCCAACTTTATACAAGTAAACGTTCAATTTTATACAAGTAAACGTCCAACTTTATACAAGTACACGTCCAATTTTATATAAGAATAAGAAAAACCTCCAAATGTTTTGATAAAGGAAGATATATAGAAAAATAACAATGATGAAATTTTGGTTAGTATTTCGGAAAATATCTGTTAAAAAATTGTTGGTTATTTGTGATCCGACTCCATGAAAAAATTGTTCGAGTTAAAATATTAAAGGATGATTGTGCACATTTTTACTATGTCGAAGGAAATGAGAACGCATTTTAATTTTCATGATTCATTAATTTACATGCTAAACAACAATTGTACAGCTTTGATGATTAACCATTAAATTATGATACGTGTTTAAAAATAACTGTATCGAACCGCCCTATTGTGATCAATGTGTAAGTACAAAAGTTACATTAAAATTGTATTATATAATCGATATTACTACTTATAATTTATTTAATCGTTTAAAATATAATACGCTTGTATGCATATTGTAAGCTCATAGGTATTTTTTGAAATAACATCCCTGTACCAAATGAATTAATTGACTTGGAGTAATTATTATAATGAGTTCTCTATCCTCCTTCAGTTCGTTAGGAAGAATATTTATATTTAAATATCAGAATCAAAGCATCTTTGATATTACAAAAAATTGTAAAAATTCTGCTGTCACTCCTGGAAAGATAAAGAAAAATGCTCATTTTAAGTTCAAGTTAGTAGTAAGGGTCTAAAATAGTTGAAACAAACATTAAGCATGATTTTGAGTGTGGAAAAATTCTTATGATTCAGGATGGAATTTAACCAAAAAGGTTTGGAATCAGCAAGGTCGTTTCGTCTGCTTGGAATGCCTTGCGTAACAGCCAAACAATTAAAAGAAAGGTCAGTGATGGTATTCCCAGATAAATAGCAATACTGGATGATCGATGCAAAGTACCGCAGGCGAAAGTAGGCTGGATTCTCTTGGTGTGTAACTCATTTAAACAGCTCATAAGTTAAAATATTATTTAGACAGAATTGACATAAACTCTATAACAAAAAAAAAAAAAAGAAAAAAGAAACACCAAGAAGGAGTTGCCCGATTGTAGTGGAAGTTCGTATGCATATACATTAGGACCGAAAATGCAAATGATTAAAATTTGGTGTCCCATGAATGAATAGCGGGGGCTATAGCACATCGGAAGTGCCCACAACAGGTGTATAATTATAAGACGCAGTTCTCAATCTGAAGGTCAAATTTTCTGTTGCATTACGATTTAGGGTATCTTTCAACGACTGAAAAAATACTTCGAAGCAGGATTCATTACAAGCAACTGTCAGAGTTTCAAACAGGGCGTATCATTGGATTGAAAGAGGCAGGTTGGGCAAATCGGAAAATCGCTCGTCATATGGGTTGAATCGATGAGGCGATTAGAAGATATTGCAAGAACGGGTGGAAAATGGCAGATTTCAGCGTCATGATGGTAGCGGTCGAAATAGGGCCACGGTAGAACTGGAGGACAAAGCGATTGTGAAATCAGCTGTCACA
This sequence comes from Nephila pilipes, assembly GCA_019974015.1. Lineage (NCBI taxonomy): Eukaryota > Metazoa > Arthropoda > Arachnida > Araneae > Nephilidae > Nephila > Nephila pilipes. The sequence goes on along the minus strand of BMAW01002887.1, from coordinate 343,717 downwards.
GCTCCTGATTCTTCGTTTTCAACTACCAGACGTGAGTCCCGCACAAGAGTGTTCGCTATGACTATTCACAGACGGCTGATAGAGTGAAATCTATGCTAGTACCTCCCACTTCGCCACCTGCCACTCACCTCTGCACACTCTAGAGCCAGATTACAATGGTGCTTGGCTCCATTAGGTTAGAATGATGCTGAATAGGAACATATAGTGTTTAGCGACGAATCCCGCATCAACTGTGTCTTGACGGTAATCGAAGACGTGTCTGGAGACACCCAGGGCTGAGTGCCGATCCTGCTTTCACTATTGAATACAACACAGGCCATCAACCAAGAGTTATGGTCAGGGGTGCCATTTCCCTTGATAGCCGAATCGGTCCTATTGGTCGCCATTAAGAGGCACACTTACAGCACAGCGGTTCATCAACGAAATTCTGAGACCTGTTTTGATACTGTTTGTTTTGCAGTACCCTGGCCTTAAATTTCAGCTAGATAATGTCAGACCACATAAGGCACGTGTTGCTATGAACTTTCTTACAGTTTGTCAAATACTTCTTTGGCCAACTAGATCTCTCTTCAAACGAGCATGTCTGGGATATGATGGGAAGGCTACTGCCTCTTTCGGAGAATGTTGATGACCTAGCCCGACAATTAGAACAAATGTGGCTCTTTGGCTGGCAAATTTGTCGTCATGTGGCTGTTTGCATCCAGGCTAGGGGTGGGTTAACACTTTATTGAGCTCGTTATTTTGTAACTATGTAACTCTGAAATAAATCATTCAATTTTTCTGAAATTTTAATCATTTTCTATTGTGTACATAATCCTCCAATCAGCCATTTTTTTGTCTCCATAGGACAACTTCTTGGTGCGTAGTTTTTTTTTTGTTATAGAGAGTATATCAATAACTAGATTATAGAATAGATAGCAATGTTTACTGATGCTCAAAGACAGAACAGCTCTTGAATTATTCTATTCATATTTTTATCTTACAGTCGTTTCAGGAGATTCTGGATATCATTTGACAAATAAAGGGATGTTCATTCCCTGTTTCCTTCGAATAAAGAGACTTACCCAGTCTCTAAGATAAGTATTAAAGATACTGTGGCCTTATAAACCTCCGTATTCTTCCTTTATAATGGTAGTATATTGACCTCATAATGGACATATAGAGCTTATTTCAATGCTTACAGTTGCTCAAAGGAAGAGCAACTGACGAACAATTCTATATATCTTTGCATAATTACAGTTGTTTCAGTATCTTGAACACTTTTAGATGTCATTTGATGAAGAAATCGATGCTCATTCATTGCTTCATTCGCATAAAAAGACTAGCCCTGTCTCTAAGAGAGGTATTAAAATAGAGTCCCATCTTCGTATTTATAAAGGACTTGCCGAAATGGAGATCACTGTCATGAATTTGTGATTATTCCTTATGCACTCAATCATCAAAACAGATGACACTGTTAGTTCTTGACCGACATATAAGAGGTGTTACTATTAAATGAAGAAATTGACTCTTCTAAAATAGAAGTACACATGCGCCAAATTGCAGTGACTAACAGCTGTTTAGAGTAGAGCCTTCTCCCTAGAATGCAGCACCTCTTGCTTCTGTGAATAAATCCGTATACCCGTAGCCTTCGTTCGCCTCAAAGGTGTATTTTTTTTTTATTTCATCAGAAAAATGATCAATGAGCAATGAATTGTTGTGAAATTTCACATGAGAAAACCGCTACTGACACTTATAATTTATTGAAAAAAGTGTATGGCAATGAAATTGTATCATGTGCACGTGTTTTCGAATGGTTTATACGTTTTCAAGAGGGCCAAGAAGACGTTGAAGATAACGCACACCCGGGTCACACTCCCACGTCAAAAACGGTTCACAATATCAAAAGAATCAGTAATCCGGTTTGATCTGACCGTCAGTTTCAGTGCGATTGCTGGGACTGCAGTAATTGACGAAGAATCCGTGTGGCAAGTTGTTTCAACAAGACAATGCCCAGGCATATTCCACATTGTTCGTCAAGAGTTTTCTAGCTAAGTGCAGCATCACAGTGTTAGACCATCCGCCTTATTTGTCGGATATTGGTCCATACGACTTCTATCTATTCCCTAATGTGAAATATGAATTAAAAGTAACAAGATCTGAATTGTTGTAGCTGTAAAAGGGAAAGCGGCACCCCTCTTGAAGAAGTGGACAGACGAAGACTTCCAGTACTGTTTCGAACAATGGAAGATTCGCATGGAGTGCTGTAGGGATAATTAAATTCTCTTCTTCACACATACATACAACGCATCCTGTATTCTTACTTTTATTATTAGCTTAAGACTAAAAAATATCAGGTTGTATAAACAAAAACAATAATTTATTTACACTCCTTACTCACAAGTGTCATCTCACTCGCTTACATCAGTTCCACTCGGAGATTCGGTTAGGTCTGAGAGGATCGTGAGGCATCAAACACTCACCCTTTTACAAAAAGAACGCCTTCTACAGGCGGGATTTAAGTACGGGAGATAACAGGATAGAAGAGGGGTTTATATTGAAGATGTTAATGAGTAAATATGTATGACATCAAAATAAAATGTTTTTCGGCGTCAGTATAGTTATTTAATAGCCACAACTTGTATATATGTAACGATAGTGAGCTATGAGAAGAAAAAAATACTGCTAGATAATGCAATGTCTATTATGTGGACTAGACCCAAATTCTTTTTCAAAGCAGAAATTAGAGTAATATAAAATTGTGTAACTCAATTTTGTGTAACAAAAATTATCCATTTACAAACGTTTTATTCCGTAAACGAACCCGGAACACTTGGTATATCTTTTTCCGTGTACTAATGGCTCTAATTTCATAGACTGTAGCGCCAGATTAAATCAGACTCATGCCATAAAGTAACTGTTAGAAAGGGAGTATGTCACTCAAAATGAGTTAGTCAATTGGCTCACCTGATTTAAATCCCAAAGTGTAAGTGAATTTCCATATGTATAATACTAGAGAGAGACGTCTTTCGGAAAGCTTAAATCACCCTTAGAATGCCTGACGGCTTAAACAAATGCTTCTAGAGGTATAGTAACTCTAATCCCGCAAAACTACTTACATTATTTGTGATGCCATCTACAAGGTAAAATGAGCTAATTTTATGGTAAGTTTAAATAACTCTCAATTTTTTTAATTAAAAGCTATGGAAGTCATTTTTAGCATTGAGATATATGATTATACGTGCATCTATTTATTAAAAAAATAACATTTATGTGCGTAAAAATTGTATAAGATCAATCAATTATAAGTAGATATACACGTACATATTTTCCTGTACTTACCTTTACATAAGTAAATCTCTCTTGCATTAAAACTACTGAATTAGTAATTTTAAAAGTTTGTAGAGTACTTATAAATTTAATATTCTATACACTTAATATATAGTTACAATGCCACAATTAAGATTTAAAAGAATTTACAATTTTTTAAATTTTTCGATACAAAATTTCCATACTTCTTATACAAATATTATGAAATACTTAAAATGAGTGTTTATTAGAAAAAATTATGTTCACTATATAGGAAATAAGCTCATTTCAGTTCATTTAATTATGAGAAAAGGATAATTTATATGAATGAAATAGAATTTAAGAAAAGTGTGTACCAGAAGCTTAAAATGCCACATTTTGGAAAAACTCAAAATACATATATTTTTCTCTATGGCGTAGCCCGTGCTCTTAAAATTGTAAAATGTTTTTTCAAACGCTATGTTTGTTAAATTTTCATAAATAATACAACTGCGGAATCATGCCCTATTTTAATAGAAAACAATATCTAAAAATATGCAGAACCTGAAGAATTTTAGTTATTCTTAAAGAATTTCAATTCGACTATGAAAAAACAGCACTCCTACTTAACCGTTACTATTGAGGAAAGTCATACATATTTGTTGATTTTCCCATAATACGCTCAGAATTATTGAAAATAGAGCACTAAGAAAGAAGCGAGATACAACCACGAAACTTTGTAAAATAGTTGAATGATGTCTGATTTGAAAATGATCCAAGTTTGATGCCAATGAATATGACCAAACATCCTGAATTAACGTTGCAATCACGAAAAGGGTACTACATGAACCCACGCATAGTGGAAGTTTCATAAACTTAAAGATATCATTTCGACTCCAGTAGGACTTTAATAAGCTAAGAATGCCAGGTAGACCTGTAGCACAGTTAAGTGAGTTTGACAGGAGCCTGATCATCAGCATGAAAACCGCAGGATGGTCAAAGCCCCGTGTTGCTCGCCAAGTCGATCGTTTAAAGTGTACTGTCAGAGCATGTTGGTAACGGTGGACACGAGATGATACCCATGGGCGAAGAAAAGGAGGGGGCGCGACTAAAAACACAATGAAGCGAGAGGATCAAAGGATTGTGCGGTAAGCGCTCAAGGATCCAATGCTACTCCTTCCACGATTTAATCAGATTTAGGGCTACTAGTGGTTCCAATAACCATTTCCACACATCTTACGGAAGTGAATCAGAAAAACTCGGTGTTTAATGGTGAGTCCCGATTCTTTTTGGGAGTAGATTATAACCTTGTAAGAAAAGGGGAGGCGCCATGATGAACGATACAATTTCATCCCAGATCTTGAGCGACACACTGCATGCACAGAATACGTAATAGTCTGGGGCAAGATATCCTATGCAAGGCCGTCCACTCTAATTGTAGTACGTGAAACGATAAGGTAATGTTGATGACTTTCTTCTACATTTCGGGTAACCTTTCCTAAATGGTTTTCTAGGGACAATTTTTCAACACTCTAATGCTCGTCCGCATACAGCTCGAGTACCTCAAGACATTCTATGTCATATTCAGACCATTTCATGGTCGGTCTGCAGAACGGCAGCAATCACTTAGCTGTTCTGCGTGAATATCGTCATTTAAAGAATCTGCGAAAAGGCCCCATATGGAGGATTGGTTTGATGAAGATGTTCGTGAAATTCGAAGAGACTGTAGATTCGGGTGTGCTGCCCGGAAAAGGATGGAAACCGGTTGGGACTGAAACTATCGAAGAAGTCGCTTCTGCTGTGGTTGAAAGAGCCTCCATTTCCATCTATTCATCAGCAAGTGGTCGATCAGTGTCACGCGAGTTGGAGATTCCGCGGTCAACAGTACGAAAAATTGTGTAATCCATTTTAAAATGGTAACCATATAAGATCCACGTGATGCAAACCCTGAAATCTCAAGATCCCAAAACACGCCTTGAATTTGCTTGGCTATTTTTGGCAAGAATGGAAGTTGATGACGCACGGCCTTGGAAAAGTCTATGGTCGGATGAGACTCACTTTTATTTAGATGGAGCTGTGAATTGTCAAAATTGCCGCATATGGGTTACATCACTTTCTAATGTCCTGCATCAACAACCAGTGCATTCTGTTTACGTGACTGCTTGGGGTGGAGTTACTGCTGAGTTTATCCTCGGACCTTTTTTCTTTGAAACTCTCACTCTACAAGGTCCTAAAAGATGCTCTGTCACGAGTGTACAATACTGTGAACTCCTTCAACAGCAGGTCAACTCAGCATTACAGGAACGACAGTGTTTGCAAACCACTATGTTTATGCAAGATGGAGCAACTCCTCCAGTCAAAGCACTGCATAGTGCTAACTTTGGCAATAATCGTGTAATATCCAGACATTTTCCGGATGCATGACCTTCTCGTTCACTCTACTTAAATCCTTGTGATTTCTTGATGTGAGGATTTCTAAAAGACCGTGTTTATAGAGATGGAATTAGGACTTTCCCTGATTTGAAAGCTAGCATTATACGCCGTGTGGATAAAATCCCTCGTGAATTGCTTCGCGCTATCATTGAAAACGCTGTAATGCACTTTCAACACATTATTGATGTCAATGGAGCCCATACTGAGCATATTCTGTAATTGAATAAATTGTAACGATTCTAACATATTTTACGTCCTTCTTTGGGTGCCACATTTCCTCCTAGTGGTCAAAATTTGAACTATTTTTTATAGCAGAAACCTTTCCCCCCATAGTCCATACAGCTCATATTCCAAGTTTCACTAAACTCCGATAAGCAGAATGATTTTAAAAGGCCTCTGAATAGTGTAACTTTAATTATAACCACCCGGTATTTATTCCTTGGTTATTTTATATAAAAGTAGCCTCGGTGGTGTGGTGGTTAGCGTGGCTAACCTCGAGCGCCGCCGACCCATGTTTGGTCCCTTGTTGCTTCGGCTTGGGAACCTGGTTATGGATCAACTTAACCCCTCATTCCTCCGGAGTCAATAAATTAGTTCCAAGTTCTCGCTTAGGAAGTTAATTGGGGCTAGCCACTCGATCAGGATAGAAGAATCTCAGACTCAAAGTCTATAGAGACGAAGATGGACATCGCCTAATGGGACTTCATTGGCCTGGGAAAACTTCAACGAAACAAGTTCTAGCTTATGGACCTTCAACACGATGAAAATATCTTATTTTGTACTTTGTCATAGTGTGATATTTTTAAAATCAATCAGCCATAATAATATGCGGGGTTTCCAGACGTAACTATCACAAAATTCACCATACTCATGTGTTTCCTGTCTATTAGAAGAATTTGCAGGGATAAACTCACGCATCAGTTTATACATTGCAAAAAGGCTCAAGTAAACAAAATAGGTGTGTCACTGTAATATTGAAAATGGATTTCTAGTTCTTATTTTACACAATGCATTATCAGTGACAAAAGGTTAAAGTTATTTTTAATAGTAAAATGAATTAAATCATTTAAGTACAGAAATAATAACATAATTTTGAGACAAAAACATCATTTATATTTATTTTTCATTACTAAGATTTGTGTTTATATTTTGGAATTAGTTTTGTTATGACACAGATGAATAAAATAATAAAAAATGACTTCAACATTCAAAACATATGTTGAAAATAAAGTTTGCATCTTAATTCAGATTTTTCATTACAAATTCAAAAAATTCTTTAAAAGTACAAATATATTTTGAAGCTATTGTAACAACAGCGTTAAATAATCACAGTCTTGATGATTATTGCAGATTTTTAAAGGCTATCTTCACGTAATGCTAAAGGATAGGACCAAGAATTGGAACACTTTTTCCGATAACTAAACACACTTGAAATTTAATTTTATATTCTGGCTTCGGCACCATTGAGAAAGCAGCATATTTTTTATACTCCCTATTTCTGTCTGAACCATTTTCTTTTTCATGGAGTAAAATGGGTTCTATATTTAGTCTTCTGTACTGCAATACTAAACAGGTTTTGAATTTAAAATGTTCATGTAAAAAATGGCAAATTCTTAAAACATTTTAAATTTTAAGAGTACTACATCCTAAAGGGATGTATTCAGTACATATACCCAAACGTTCATGTAAATTGGAATTATTTTTTGTTTAGAAATGTGCTCTAAATTTTGATCGGGTTCGTTGACATAAGACAAAGATATTTTTAAAGAAGTCAGTATCCCTGTATCGACCATATAAAATTGAGAATTCTCATGTACCTTTTCCTCAGAAATTATGAGACTTAAATGCTTAAAATTCAGTCTTCAGTCTTAATAGGTATTTGTCTTTAAATTAAAGTAAAAATTTGAAAATATATTGCTTAGTCTTTTTAAAAAAATTTATTTTTACTTAACATCATTATAAATTTATCGAAAATTGTCATTTGCTTGGTTACGGTATCTGTTTTCTAACCAGTGCTTTTAGGTATATTACAAAAGTTTCAGTTTTTTGTTCACGTAATAGCATATCAAAAATGCGTTGTAAAATTATCAGGTACATACAATAGTAGGTTTAGATTAAAAGGTTTAAATATAGTTAAAAAAATATCATTTTCAGATAACTGGAAATTTTATTCGTATAAGTCTTACTTTACTAAAATAACCCTTTTCCGTATGCTGTATATTTTTTTAAAATTTTATTTTTGTTATTTTTGCTTTTAAGTCTCTCTTTTTTTTAAGTTTCGATTTCTTAAATTCTTTTCTTAAAATTGTTATTTATTTATGCTTATTCAAATGTTGAATACTATAGAACAGTTTGAAATTTAAATATATTTTTTTCAACAGCACGTATTAAACTTATTTTGGCGATTACAAAAATATATTGAGAGTGTATAAATAATTTTAGATTAAATTTCATTTCTGTTGTTTATGATTTGACGTGAAATGTTTTTATCGACATCGAAAGATTCTGACATTAAAGGCTGACAATTAAATACAAATATATCCAAATTTCGAACCCACGGGAAACCAAGAAAACATTAATCATAAATTGATGTTACATGTTTAAAGAAGATTTTTTATACAATTTTTCAATAATTAAAAAATATAGGGAATTTAATTACTTGAAGTAATTCAAGTAATCCCGTTCGAAAGAAACAATTTGAAGCTTGAAAATGCCTATAATTAAAATAAAAATATTATTTTTATAATATAAAACACATCGTAATTCTTAAGAATTTTTAGATGATGCTACACACATTGTGATAACAAAAAGAAAAAGTGTAACAGGAGGAATAAAATGAGTTGTCAATTGAAAACTTTTAACGTAAAGCTTTCAGAGACACAAAGACCATAAAATATACAGAATTTAAAAGAAATATCGGAAATTTTTTTTTACATAAGGAATGTATCTAAAATGAGGATTTACTAAATGAACAGAACATCGAAATGCTGCTAATATTTTTAACAGCAAAAGAGCAAATAATAACTTTAAAATCATTCAACTATGTTTTACTTTCTATTTATTTCATAATCTAAACCAGGGGTCGCCAAAGTGGTCTATATAGACCCCTAGGGGGTCTATTTAACAACAGTAGGGGTCTATCTGACCCAAGGGGTCGAATGGGGGTCTATTGGGACTCGAAGGAAAAACAGTTCTTAATACGCAAATCACACATATCTAACTGCGTACGTAAAAATTTAAAATATTTTTATAATTGACTTAATATTATATTCTTTATAGAAAATAAAATAATAAATCAGAAAACAATCTGCCCCTTTTTTCCTTATGTGTTTTCGTATGTATACCTTGACGTCACAACTTGACCTTGTGACCAGTTTGTAATTTGCACGACTCATGGTATGTAGCCAGAAGAGCGATTGAGGCTTATCCGTGTCTCTTGCTGGCGAACCCATCAACCAATTAGGAGCCTTTGGCGCAGACTTGGCGAGCGACGACACTGCGGTTGGCTTTCTATGCATTAAGCGCGAAGGGAATCTTCAGTACTCCGTTTTCTTTCTTCTTATGTTTGTGGTTTTAGTTTTTTTCTTTTTTATACGGCAGTTACGCATCGTGTCGTTGGTTCGCCCTTTGTCTCCATCGCAAACCATACGAGCCTTGCATATGAGTCAGGTGCATATGTGCGCTTGTCCAATTCTACACTGGATGCTACAAACGCAAATATATGCATTTTCAGCTATTTTTGTGAACTGTGAACAGTATTAAATGCTTGTAGTGTCATTATTACTACTATTATATCTACCAATGGATAATTAGTTATTGTTTCTATAAAACTATTCGTTTAGTTTTGATATCAATTTTAATTATTGTTACTTGTGAAAAGGTAAGCTTTAATAATGTGGATTAGTATAATATACCAACTTATTTACAGAACCCTAATTTAAAAATGACAGCTTCAGTATCTAAAAAGAAATGTCGGTATTATTCATTGGATTACTTAAAATTTGGATTTATTTGTTCACCGACAAATGAAACTATTCCTATGTGTCTTATATGCGAAAAAACTTTTGGAAATGAATACATGAAACCGTCCAAAATGAAAGATCATCTTGAAAGGCTTCATTCAGATAAAAAAAATATAAAGAATTAGAATTTTTCAAAAAACTCAAAGAAAAATTCACATGTCGACCAACTCTAAAAAATTTTATGAAACAGTCTACTGAAATTGAAAATGAAGGAGGATTGATTGCTTCGTACAAGATTTCGCTTAATATAGCAAAGAGGGGGAAATCCCACACAATCGCAGAAGAAATTGTAGTACCTGCAATTAAAGACGTCATTGAGAATGTGATGAAAAAAGACTCTACAAATGTTTTAAAGTCTTTGCCATTAAGTACAAATTCTGTAAAACGGCGTATTGACGAAATGGCCGAAGAAATAGAAAACACAGTAGTTTCGGAGCTAAAAAATTGCAAGTTCTCTATACAACTCGATGAATCTGTTTTTGGCGTTTCTGCTATTCTTATGGCGTATGTTAGATATTTCAGTAAAATTAAAGGAGAAGTCATTGATGAATTTTTATTTGCTAAATATCTTGAAACCGATGGGAAGGGAGTGACAATTTTTAGATGTTTACAAGAATATTTAAATAAATATGACATTCCGCTTGAAAATATAATAGCAGTAGCCACAGATGACGCACCTTCTATGGTAGGGGGTTACCGAGGTTTTGCTACATGCCTCAAAGAAAAAGTGCCCGGTATTCGTACTATTCATTGTGTGTTGCATAGACACAACTTAGTAGCAAAATATCTGAGTTCAGAGTTACATGAAGCTTTACAGTTTTGTATTAAATCTATTAATCAAATTAAAGCTCAACCTCTTAAATCAAAATTATTTGACAAACTTTGTGAGGAAAACAATGAGTTATTTAACCAATTACTTCTGCACACCGAGGTTAGATGGTTGTCTAGAGGTGTATGCTTGCATCGGCTCGTCAATTTATTTGACTCCACGACAGAATTTCTGAACGAAATAAATCCTGTTCTAAGCAATGAACTCCAAAACAATAAGAACCATATTTTTTATTTAGCAGACTTATTTAGAAAATTTAATGACGTTCAAACAAAACTGAAAGGAAAAGATGTAACAATTATCCAAGCTCGGACAATACTGTTAGGCTTCCAAGTAAAATTAAATTTATTTAGATCTTCATTGCTACGTAAGGATTATAAGTATTTTTCAAATCTGCAACAATTAAAAATAAAAGAAGAAGACTTGGGAATATATACAAATCATCTTCAAAAATTAAGCGACGATTTTAAACTGCGCTTTGTTGATTTGGAAAACATCGACATCCCTGATTGGATTATTGTGCCATTTTCGGCGCAAATTGATAACGTCGACATCAACATACAAGATGAGCTTGCTGAACTATTGTCCGATCTTGAAGCAAAAGCGCTTATTAAAAATTTGACAATACATACATTTTGGACTAATATAAATATAAAGCAAAAATATGTGAAACTTTACGAAATGGCTCAGCCATTTATGCTGGCGTTTCCAAGTTCGTATATGGTTGAAGCCGGTTTCAGTCACGTTAATTCAATTTTAACTAAAAACAGAAATAAATTAAATGTGGAGCTTCGAGGGGATTTACGGTTAAAATTGACTAATTTCGAACCCAATATAGCGAACCTTGCCAAAAAACACCAGGCACACTCATCTCATTAAGAAGTAAAAAATCTGTAGCTACTTTACTTACTGTTTCTGATTTATTAAATATTTAGACTAATATATAGTTTTATTTTAATTACCTTTGTGGGGGTCTATGGAGATTTCGAAAAATTATATAGGGGGCGATGATCAAAAAAGTTTGGCGATCCCTGATCTAAACCAAGTAATATCAGTATTCCGCTACTAACTCTCCACCCCCCCCACCCCGAAAAAAATTAGTTATTCAGTGTAAAAATAACATTATTAAATACACTTCGTTTTTGATTATTATCGATTAATATTATTATTTTTCAAAAACATTTCTTAAATTTCGAAAGCATATATACTTTAAATTACGCTTTTCACACTAATTTTATGACCACCGTATATATGGTAACGAACTAGCAGCGTTATTTCATCGAGTTATGGGGTCGAGTCCTGATGCCACTAAAGACATGCCATGTAGTAGGGCTGATGCAAGTTAAACCTATCGAGGCTCCAAGTCCACCCATTGGTATGGTGTGGAAGTTTGAATAGAGAGATACTAGATCAGGTGTCTTCCTCGTCACTTGAACGAGATTCAAAATCATGAAATCCGTCGTCAATAGCCCTCGTGTTTCATCTAAGTGTTACGCTAAGAAGCAATCAATCAATCACACTAGCTTTAATTATATAATAGAAAGAAAAAAGGTTAATTGACAATAACACTTTTCTACGTCTTTATTCTCTTAGGGCTTGTTTTCCTTTAAACTTTTCAAATGTGAATGTTGATTTTAATTATTTAGCTATTCCAAATACAAATTAGATTTTTCGTTTCTGTCTATTCTTTTTCTAACAAAAGAAAACAAGCAAATAACACTTTAATTAGTATAAATTTAATAATAAATATATCCAAGTAAATATTTTATCGCAAAACATTTAGCTAAAGTCTCAAATGATTTCCCTTTGATTGGAGTGAATAACGAAGAATATTCAAACAAATAGTTCAAACATTCGAATTTACCCACACGAAAACGAATAATAAATAATACACACAAATATAAATAATTACAAAACGGAATTAACTATTGACATAATGCAGTAAGATGGAACGTATTTTATCTTACAGAAAAGATCCATCAAATTAGAAATACAAAGAATAGCAGCTTTAGCCATTAACGGAATGGGAATCTTTCTTGAAAGGTTGATGAAAAAGTTCTTAATAGAATTGTTTCGTTGCTTAAGGGGAAGTATTCGGTACCAGATTCCATTTCGACATCTCGTTTAAAGGCTTTTTCGGTGAGCCACTGACAAAGTTCTGGTACAATTCATCAATTAGCTTAAAGCTTTGGGACGTCTGGATGTACTACTTCGCCCATGTCACATGCTATAGGCGGTTCTGACATTGGAATTGGCTGCTTCTGTGGTAAATTGATTTAATTTGGCTAGGAATGGGATTGGAAGTGAAACCATGCATTATATTAGTATTTGTATGAGATGTTACCCTGAAAGTGGTTAAATTTCATAAAACCGGCAAGGAATTAAAATTATTAAACAGTGAGAAAGAAAGAGGAGTTATGAATTTGTTGTCTAACACACTAAAATACATCTACTATTTTATCTACAGTATAAATACATATACAAAACACATAACACAAAACAATACATAAAGTACTTGTTTTTGACGAAAGGTGGAGTTAATTAGATCGGCGTTAATTAAAATGAAGGCAGCACACAATGGTAAGCTGCCATCTTTTAAACGGCTTCAAACGAATATGTGACAGTGATTCATATGTTAGTTTGTAACACCCTTTAAAACTTATTTCTTCTTCCATTATAAATATCATAATAATAGTCACGTGTAAAGAGTCAATGAATAGAAAGTTACACTGTCATTACCAAGTTATTTTTAAGACCAACGAATGATAAAATATCAGACTCTAATATACTTTACCTGTGGCAAAGTTCCCTACATGCGCATAATCTAACGCTTAATATAATGAATTCGTATTTATCTTATGGAACCAATCGGGTCCCAGTCCTTTGAAGATTCGTAAATGAGGACTCGAATCTTTGACCCTTTGAAAACCATTTCTAGGATCAATCCTAGCGCTCTTTATTCAACACAGATATGATACTGATGTCTCGAATGGGTTACTTTAATTCATTGTGTCTACTACTAATTGAACTACTAACTCTAATATTAAACGCTTCACCGCTTATTTATGCATCTCCTCGATTCTATTCACTATACATCAGTAATTCTAATCTAATCTAAATCAGTCACGTTTCACTTATTGATGGGATTTTCAATTCAAACGACATTATAGAAAGTCCCCAAAATGTCAGTTGAAGGGGGAAACGCGATAGAGTCCTTGTCATAAGTTTTGATTGGTGCTGAGAGGAGTTGTCATCACTTTCCGTTGTCAGTATCGAAAAGACATGGATTTATCATTATGTACTGGTAATCAAGCAACAATCAAAACCTTGCGCTGCGTCCGGTAAATCTGTTAGAAAGAAGTTGAAGACAGTCGTAAAGTTATGATGAAGAGTTCGTGGAATACGAAGTGCTTTATATTCATGGATTTCTGGAAAAAAAAAAAAAACGATCACTGGTTAATAGTAACTGTAGTCATTTATCTTATTCCTGTTCCTAACACGAGTACTTTTTGAGCCACAGTCTTATAGGTAGAAAACATTTTCATTAACTATGAATTCTTTATTTTCATGCCAAATACTTCATCGGGAAAGGAATATTTTCAAATGAATTTCTTAAAATAAATACTAATTTGGTAGTTACCCGGATTTATTAGCACATACCGTAAATTAATGATTCGAAAGACTGCGAATGAATGAATTTAAAGAATGCGGATGGTATTTTTTTTAAAATACTGTGCAATTGGAAATTCCAAATTTGCTGTACCTTAATTAGTATACAGTAATACCAAAATATTTCATTAGCATTATCAAATTAAAAATAATTAGTGGTACGTGAATAATATTAAATTGATAACAACAAAACCCTCTTAAAACGAAAATTCTCATATATGTTTACAAGCTACTGAAGAAGGGAAAATAAACTTTCACAACTAAGTGAACGCATATTGGCTACAGCCTTGACCCGTTATTTTGTGCAAAAAAATTATACGTTTGTGTAAGATACGTAATGTTTTTTTCCCTGTATGATGTAATTTCTTTTTCATTTTTAAAGCTTCATCTACCAGCCGTTTTGAATTCATGAAAGTTAAATTAATCCTAAGGGAGTTTTACAATTCTCCTCAAACCTAGACCATTATATTTATTTGAATGTAATAAAGTGTATCCGAAATAACGAAAAATAAAGACGGTTTCTGCAGAATTACATTTGTTCCCCAATATTTTAAAATATTGTATTACATTTTTAAAGGCAGGAAAAACCACAAACGAATCATTAAAATAGACGCAAAAATATTTTTAAAAATTGGAAAAAAAGTGCATTTCCTTAGAAACTTTCATTATTGTTTGTTCTTTCTAATGCACTTTATTCCATCTAAATAAATACAGAAGCTTAGGTTTGAGGAGAAAAATATAAATTCAATATGATTAACGTTACGTTTAAATATTCAATTCGCCTGATAGACGGGAACATTTAGCGTTTTGCTAAGCGATTTGATGCTTAAATAATGCCATTTAAATAACAAAGAAAATCATATGAAATTCAATAACTACAAACTCAATTGTACGAAGCAGAAACATTTATAACTTTTAAGTACAATTTCTTTCTTGTTTTTTCCCATGAACAATAAACATGAATCAGTCAATTAATTATTTTTCAAAGAGAAATATTTTATGATGTAATAATTCAAAAATATATCATTACATTGATGAGAACGAAATCAAACATAAGGCGAAAGGAAGCAAGTATTATTCTGTATCACAGTTTTCTAAAAATTAAATATAATTTTTAGAATTAATCCAGAATTTTATAAATATTTATTTCCATTATATATTGAAATTCCAATCGGTTAAACTATTTAACGATCTGGTTGCAATTAAAACGAGTTTTTAACTAGTTGACTTGTGATTATATTCATAGTAATCTCCTGTTAAATGTCTTATACATATCATATTTTTAGCCTGGAAATCATAACCATAATTTATATTGCGTTGAGCAGTGTCAAGTATGATTCATTAAAAATACAGTGTCATTTTCTGGGTCCTGATCATAATATATAAATATGCTTGCATTTACCTATCTTTTTTGTCATCATCAAAAAAAAAAAAAAAAAAAAAGGATTTTCTCTAGAAACCATTATTTTAAACCGTTTCATAAAGCACCAAAAACTGCGTTTATTTTTCTTAAAAATCTGTTGACAAATTTGAAGTCACGATTTCAAGTTCAAGTTTTTTTGAACTTGAAATTGTAACATCATATTGGAGAGAGAGGATCTCTTTAAATTAAAATGCTGAAACAGCTATATTTCACACATAACATATTGGATTTGAGCGATATTTCTTACATTAATAAAAATATATCTAGTTGAATGATTTTCAGATCTCGAAGAAATAGTTGAAAAAGCGCGTGCTTTTGGTATATTTTAAAATCTTTTTCTGTGTTTTATTTCCTTGTCAAATATTTTGCGAATAATTTTATCTTACTGGATATCTAATCAAAATTCTATTCTTTTAATATGCAGGGCAAAAAATAAACAAAATACTGCCAATTGAAAGTCAGAACATTAGGATTTCTACTAACCACACAGAAAAGTTAGGGGAAAAAAATAGCACTTTTTACTCAACAAGTGTTTAATAAGTTTTACTTTCCACCCATTTTAGAGGCTGGATGACAAAAAATAATTATCAATGACTGATTAATAATTGTTTATGCAGTAAGATTGATGGTAAAATTACATAAATTTTGTAGAAAAAGTTTGGTTCATAACTATAATAATTTTTGGTGACACTTCAAGATAAAGATTACAAAAGAGCAATCGAATATCTAACGCTATATCCAGTCTTTCAAAAACCCTCATCTTTACACTGGCCACTTTTGTAAGCTACATCACGATCATTTTACTGTAATATGTTACATTGATGACCATTTGAATTCGTTGCATACAAAATAGGTGAAATATTTAGATCCTGAACATTCAGAGTAATGTCTTTTTTGGTGAATTTTTTGAAGCGTTTCATTGTTACCTGAGCAAGTCTTGAATAGGAGGCAAGA
Organism: Nephila pilipes; assembly: GCA_019974015.1. Lineage (NCBI taxonomy): Eukaryota > Metazoa > Arthropoda > Arachnida > Araneae > Nephilidae > Nephila > Nephila pilipes. The sequence goes on along the minus strand of BMAW01002887.1, from coordinate 327,120 downwards.
TAGGTGACTTTCCGCAGTGGCAAATTTTAGGACAGACAAAACCACCGCATATAAAAATATACCACTCACAAAAATATCATTCGGTTACTTTAATTTGGAAAATAATTGAGAAGTAAAATAAAATACAAGTGGAATTCACAGGCCTTTGTGTATTCCTGTATCTTGAGATGCATCACAGATCGAATGTAACAAAATTTATTGAAATGTAGGACGAATAGGTATGATTTTTGATTTTTCCATACATAAATTGTGAGATACGCAGAGGCTACAGGTGTATTTCACCAAGCTTTTTCCACGCACATGCAAAAATGAGATTAAAAGCATGCTTTATTTATGCAACAACGTCTGGTTGTGGTAGTGATAGAGTTAGTTACAAGTGTAGTGGATAAGGAAAGTGAATTTTCGGGGTAGGTAGACGTTATTTTTTTACACTTACCATTCATTCTACATTTTTAAATCATAAAATATAAATTTTGTTCTCGAATATAACAATTTTCAGCAAATCTGTTTCAGTGTTATTGTTTTTATTCAACTATATGCCATTTTTCTAGCTAGCATGATTCTTGTATAATTCTGGTTTCTTTTGAAAAATTTTAGTTTTTGTGAAGCTTGAGGAAGCGGGATTTTTCGAATTGCGTACGGTGTCAAAAACGCTAGGATCGAATGTACTGCTATCAAATGTTGGCTAGCGTTTTCATGCTATTGTTTTTCGCAGGAAGATCAGCATTCTTTAATCAGACGATTATGGTCTGAATTATAGATACATTAAGGCTGTTTGTTATGGAAAAGTACTAATCTTCATTTTACACACTTATTGCGACCAATTAAACTATTAGAAAATAGCAAAAGTATGGTTTGACATCAGTTCAGTAAACGATAATGTAGAAACAGCTTATACAATAACATAAAATTTCGACAAAAAAGAAAAGAAAATTTAGAGGAATTAAAGAAAATGGAAATAACTTGATCATTTAAAAGAGAATAAATAAAAATATCTATCAATTACTTTTTTTATCATACCATGGTAAAGTGTGAACATATATAGAATTATAGCTTTGTAACTTGACGTTGTCTCTCGAGTTTCTAAGTGAAATGTAAATAAATCAGTCATTTAGAAAAGAGGTCATCTCCAGTTATTTCACGAATGAACTTTACTTCATAGTCCTTTAGCTTCAGCTCATATATTCCATATGAAAATGAAATATATTTCATTTGTTAAAGCACTTCTATATGGATATCATTTCAGTATTCATAGTCAAACGGACAAACTCTCAGAACGCGGCGCTCATCTCCTCCAAGCTGACAACCTCTTATGAAGTCGTTATACTCATATACAAGAAATCAAGAAGCTCTATACCAGTATTTACTCACCTATTATAAACATTTCTACAGTGATATAATAAATGAGTTACCCATAACCACAACAGACAAAGTGCATGAACAACTGTAGCCTTCTTTCTCACTTATCTTGCCGATTATTCGTAAATCACGTACGGGGGTGCAGTGATATTTGTTGCTTTATCATAGATTTAATAACAATATACGCCTTTATTACAGTGGACTTGATCTTTCACAAGTCCAGGTTTAGTTTGAATATGAATCATCTCCATATAAGAATTTTTTCCCTTGGCATTCTGTTATCCCCTAAATCATTATGCAGGTATTTTTATATCATGAGCAATCCCTCTTCATATTCAATTACTGATTTTAAATATTTTGGAAGTATTATATAAAGAAATGATTTTCTTTTGCTCCTTGGTAAAATTGTGAAAGTAGAGAGGATCCCTTTTTTCAAAATGAACTATTCAAATGCAGAGTTTGATAATGTATACTAAGTATACTTTAAAAATGATCTTAAAATATTACGAAAAAGAAAGTCATTTAAAACTCGTACATAAATCCCAAACTCATGACAAACTCTTTGACAAAAAAAAAAGACACTGTTCATTTCAATTCATTTACCCATCATATCTCAAATGATTGTATGTACAGTGATCGAACCTTTTAATGAGGCATTATTGTAGATAAATTAAGTAAATGGGATCAAATTGAAATCGAAGATGTGCCCTTAAGTTGGAATTCGCTTCATTTACGGTCCTTCTGAATGCTCAGTTGCCATATTCTGGAGCTGCAGCTGTTCGTTCATGTGACTCCAAAATCGATTAATTTATATGTTGTTTACAAGGTATTTGTATAGATCATAATAATCAGAAAACTCTTTTTAAATGCGTCAGTGATTTATTTTTCTTTTTCTCAGTGCGCATGGTTATTGAAACATTTCTTGATTTAGGGCACACACCTTATATATGAGTCATAAGTTAATAAGTATTCACTTGGCAGAAGCTCTATTATATTGTATGTGTGACAAAATTACGTTTGTTATCCAAAAAAGTTCTGAATTTAAGCTTTTGTAATGTTTCATTCTAGTCCTTATACTATATACATATATATACAATATACTGAAACGCTTTATAAAAATATTTTGATCACGGTTCTTATAATATATATTTAAAATATGCTGAATGTTTGCAGAAAAATCAAAAAATCAGAAGATGACTGAAAATTGAGGAAAAAAAAATTATCTCGAAATAATTCAATTTTGAGAAAAACTCTTGGGGGAGGGAGAGCATGTTCCTTTGCACCACCCTTGCTACGCCACTGTTTCATACCGTAGGAGTAATTGGACAAATATTAGTAACAAGCTATTGACGGGCCTTTTGAAAATTCATTCACATCTGAAGTAGTTTTCACAACTACTGGATAGCATCAAGATTTTCTTTTTCAATATTTCATTATACATCTTAAAGATACAAAAAATACAATCTGATTTATTATAAAGAGCTCATATACATCCTTTAATATTTTTAGAGCAAATATTCCAATGACTTTTAAAGGAAGAATTTCAATTCTTCCCAACAAATAATTTTTAGAAAAGAAAAAAATTAAATTTTTAAAAAAGAAATTTAATTTGCCTTCTATAAATGTTTTAAACACTAATTACATGAATTAGTAAAATACTTTGAGGAGGAGGGAAATTGTGTTTTCTTGGTACAAAAGAAATATTAGTTGTAAAAAATAAGACTGAGCTTTTCATGCGGATAAAAATAAAGCTGGTGTTAATTTAGTGGAATAATTGGCGTGTTAGAGACGGCAAAATTGTGAGTTCGGGACTTTTATTACATAAAAAATTATTCTGAAAAATTTCTGTAAGGGAACTGAGTAATTCGTTATTTTTAGTACCAATAAAAATATATGATACAATCCTCACTATATTCCCTCATGGTAAATTTTACTAATTCATTTTAAAATTAAAAAACAAAAGTGGAGTAAAAATTAGATGCATACATTTCCAAAATTAAAATGAAAAAACAAGGTATAAAAATTGTTCTATTCTAACTCACAGACGATATTTTGATAGTGTTTCTAAATGCTGTTACGGCTTATCAAATTTTAACTTGTTCATAATAATTAATTAATTTTGTTACAAAAAATAACTAACGCTGTTTTAATAATCAAACATTGGTTAATTAATTTGTTAACGGTATTTGCAATAAATGTATCATAATATTCCGATGATAATTAAATTATTTACTTAAAATCTCGATTATAATTCATTATTAATTTTTCTTCATGCATTTAATAATATTGCTTAAACATTTTTCTTGTTTATGTATCGCTGGTTTTCTGTATATTTTCCTCCTTTTTTATGTTTCGTTTATCAATTGTATTTCTGATTTTCAGTTCTTATAAAGTGATGCAATTATTAATAAGTACTAACATGTTGTTTTGAGAAAATTGCGTCAACGAGAATGTGTACACAATATAATTAAATGATACAGGGTGATAAGATAGAAAGATTGGTATTACATATAATGCAGTATAATTATAATAATTACATTTAGTTTGCTTAAGATATTTTATATTGCTGAGATACGTTAAAATATTTTATAACTTTGTTTTTTTAATATCCTAACTGAATATTATTGCATACTTTAATAATTTATCATTTCTCTTATTTTAATATTTAATTCAGCAACTGATTTTTATTCAAGAATTGTCTGTTTTCATTTTGTTTATTGTTAACATTGGAAACGTGTTCTTATTTCAGAATGTATTACTTGTGAAAATGAAAGGGAATTAGGAATTTAAAGAAGGAATTTTCTTTTTTTTTTTTTTGAAAGATATTGCTGTTGTGGAGTCTAGGCCTCGAAAGTACTCTTACTTTACCGTAAGAACTATTCACTTTGTTGAACGGGTATATATGTTAGGAAGATAAGAGCTATCCGATAAAAAGACTCGAAACTTTCACCGCCAAAGTTGAAATCTTTTTATAGCCTGAATAAATCTTTAAAAAAACTTTTGTCCATATTCAAATAAAATTAGTAACCCAATTTCAAATATCATTAACATTTTACACGTAAACAAAATTTTGTCTTATTTTTTGATTAATAAATTATTTTAAAAACATCTTAACTTTGGATTTCTCATTAAAATTTAAATTTTTGTTATATATACGATTTGTGGCTATTAAATAGAGAGACTGACGATACAAAACATTTTTTTATGTCATACATATTTACTTAATAGCACCGTCAATATACACACCTTCTGTATCCCTACAAGGCTCCATGCTAATCTTCCATTGTTCGAAAGAGTGCTGGAATTCTTCTATCTACTCCTATAGAACCAGTGCCACTTCAAATTTCACAGTTTCAACAACTCAAATCTTGTATCTTTTACTGCAGATTTGACCTTAGGAAACAGATAGAAGTCCTAAGACCCAAGATTTGTTGAATAACACTGATGGTCTAACACTGGGATATTGTACTTGGCTAAAAATCTCTTAACAAACAGTGTGGAATGAGCCGGGGCATTCTCATTCTCTTGGAGGAAAAATTTACTGTACGGATTCCTTATCAATTCCTACTGTCTCCGCAACAACTCGAATAGTTACCCCTCGGTCAGATCTCACCAAATTACCGATTGTTTCGATACTGAAATTCGTTTCTGACGTGGGAGGACGATATGGGTGAGAATAATCATTATCGTCATTTCGGCCATTTTGAAAACGCTTAAACCACTCAAAAACGCGATAAACATTCATTTCCATACTCTTCTTTCAATAAATTATAAGTCCCATTAGTGGGTTTTTCAAGTTTCATGTGAAATTTCACAACAATTCGTTGCTCATTCATCGTTTTCCTGACGAAACAAACAAACAAATTAATACGAACGAAGCCTACGGGTATAAAGATTTGTTTATTGAATGAGAGGCACTGCATTCGAAAGAAAGAGAAGGCAACACGCTAAATATCTGTTGGTCGCCGGCTTTTGGCGCATGCGTACTTCTTTTGCAGTAGTGTCAGTCTCGTACTTTAATAGCAACACCTTGTATACGCAAGCACACACACACACACAGCATCTAAATTTTCACGAAATGCATCGTCAATTTTTGCTGAGTGAGGTGCCATACTTGCCAATCTTTTGTGAAGCAAAATCACATTATCCACCTCTGACAGCATTTTATATTACTTTAGTATCGGATTATTGAAGATAAAAACCGAATTAAATGAAATCACTAGAAATTCTAAGAATTCCGTTTTAATTTTTATTATTTATATTCTTTGCTCATTATGGAACTATATAACAGCCAACCATTTCGTTGAAAAAGCTATCATTTTTATTTTTATGCCAGCTACGGTATCAGTTTTAAGAAATTAGAGCAAAAAATTTATCTTAATTTAAATTGTTTTAAAAATAACAAATTCCAGTTTGTAATGAAATTTCGTATGCAAAGACAATAGGACCGAACATGCAAATGATTAAAATTCGGCGACCAATAAATGAATAGTGGGAGCTACAGCGCATCGGAACTGCGCACTCAGCAAGTGTATTTAAGAAGCGATTCTCACTCTGTTGTTCAAATTTTCTGTTACATTGCGATTTAGGATACCTTTCAACGACTGAAAAAATACCTCGCCGCAGGAGTCGAGTTCATCACGATCAACTGTCGGAGTTAGGAAGAGGTTGTATCATTGTGTTGAACAAGGCAGGTTGGAAAATTAGAGATTTGCTCGTCATATGGGTCGAATCGATGCGGCGATTAGAAGAGGCTGGCAAGAATGGGTGGACAGTGGGAGATTTCAGCGTCATGATGGTAGAGGTCGACCTAGGGCCACAGCTGACCAAGAGGATAGAGTGATTGTCATATCAGCTGTCAGCACCTTATTCATCGTTATGAACCATCAGATGTGCGACCCGCACATGACCATTACCATTCACAGACAGCTGATAGAGCGAAATCTACCCTCGTACCGAACGCTACGCCACCTGCCACTCACGACTGCACACTGTCGAGCCAGATTGATGAGGAGCTTGAATCGATCAGGTTGGAATGATACTGACTGGGAACATAGTCCCAGTCAGTATCACGCTTTATTGATGAATCACGCTTTCAATTGTGTCCTGACGTTCATCAAAGACGTGTCTGAAGACGCCCAGGGCAACTTTCCGATCCTGTCTTCACTATTGCACGCCACACAGGCCCTCACCCAGGAGTTATGCTCTTGTTTACCATTTCCCTTGATAGCCATTTGTTCGTCATTAGAAGTACATTTACAACACAGCGGTACCTCGACAACATTCTGAGACCTTTTTTGCTTCCGTTCCTTCTGTAGTACCCTGGCCTTATTTTTCAGCAGGATAATGCCAGACCACATACGGCACGTGTTACTATAAACTGTCTTACAGCTTGTTAAACACTTCCTTAGCCAGCCAAATCTCTCTTCTGCCGAGCACGTCTAGGAAATGATGGGAAGGCGACTGCATCTATCGGGGGAATATTGATGACCTAGCTCGACAATTGGAGCAAATTGGCAAGAAATATCGCAGGAGACCATTAGAGATCTTTATCACTCTATGCCACGTCGTCGGGCAGCTTGCATCCAAGCTAGAGGTGGGTCAACACCTTATTAAGCTCGTTATTTTGTAACTATGTAACTCTGAAATAAATCATTTAATTTTTCTGAAATTTTAATCATTTCCTATACGGCAATTTTTTTCTCCATCGGACAACTCCTTCTTGGTGCGTCGTTTTTTTTTTTTTTTTTTTTTTTTTTTTTTTTTTTTTTTTTTTTTTTGTTATAGTGTATAAGGCTAAGAGAATCATTTTAGAATTCAGTAACGAAGTCTGAAAGTGCTCATGTGATGTAATATGGAGACTAGGAAAATGATCTTTTAAAGTGTCATTCTATTACTCGTGTGTGACAGTAAAGTGTATTGATGAAAAAAACCAGATACAACTATGTTGAAACAAAAAGATACAACTGTGAACGAGACGATTGAAAAAACAAGGGGAAAAAATGCAAATTGGTTGACATGAAGGGAGATCGAAAATAGAGAAGTATCGTTAAGGTATCCCGAGGGCGAGTCATCCATGTATACCAAAAACAGAAAGCCCCATGAGAAAGAAAAGATTACTAGTGTGCTTCGGATGAGTGATGCCCATTCCTACCTAAAGAAGATAAGTTTCTGAGGTCATCCTGTCACTTGATCATTGTTGGATTTACAAGACTCGTCACCAGTAATTCTTTCGTTACTCCAGTAAGATATTTTTTTAAAATTTATATATTTTTCATATCATATTAGTTGGGTTTCGATTCACCTATTTCTCCTATGGCTAGATGTTGCATTTTTCTATACATCCGTTTCAGATGTTAATACAGCCCGTATGAATTAAGAATAAAAGTTTTGAATCCTTTTTTCGCATTTTTAAAAGTAAAATAGCATCTTGTACATTTTCGTATCCAACTTACATTTTTCATTTTCTCTCTGTCCCCCCTCTACAGAAATAAATTACAAAACAAGTTTAGATGGAAGATCTGTCCTTAACCTAGACGCGGCGTCGGTTACAGTGATTAATGCAACTTGGTATTTAATTAATGCTTTCTCAGCTTGGTGGAACGAAAAATAACGCCGGCGAGAAATGAGTAAATGATATAACATATAACGGAGTGTAAGACAAGCGAAAGATATTAATAAGGAATAGGATATTTTATTTATTATTCTCAGTGTCACATATCATGCCGGATCTTTTTGTCAGTTATATTACTCCTCGATCGATTTTCTGATAATATATTTTCCCTTGTCATAAAATTATATTATGGGCTAAGAACTTTTGAAACTGAAAAGTGACTTTTTTTGTTAATCGTAGATAATATCACTAGGATAATGATTTACGCGTTGTTATACAAATATATATAGATTCCCAAACATAATCCTTATCTTGAACTATGAATTGAAAAAACAATTCGGATTTTATTTTATTTTATTTCATTCCGAAGCGCCAAAAAGAGCGATAGATGCGCCTCGTTGGATTACTTTATTTCGTTATTTGGCGCGGTTTTGTTTTTCTTCGCTAAGACGTGGATTAAAATAAGATTTTACCAAAAAAAAAAAAAAAAAATACATATTAAGGACAGTGAATAATCTTTTTAAATAACTATTTTATTTTGAAAAGAAGTATATTGTGTAGCACGCAATTCCTGGTTTTTCGTTTTAGTAGTTAAATACGTTTGTTAGAAAAGTAACGAATATTTTTACTAATAAATATAAAACTATAATTTGTTGTAGCATTTCATCTGTATTTTTAAGTTAGTTTTATTTTCCGTTTAGTTAGTTAAAATTAAGAAATACAATAGAATCCAGCTATAAATTAAATGACTAACATTAAAAATAATAATTCGAAATAAAACCAACGTTTTTATATGGTGCCAAAGTTTATTAAAAAAAATTATTAAAATATTAGTTAAAACTGGTCGCAAATATCTAAATATTGCATTGTTAGGCAAATAAGAACGGTTCCCAAAATTTCAGAGCTCTAGCTTGATGGGAAGTTTGTTAAATTAACAATAGACAATTTGATGACACACTGATACACATACATACAGACACACACCAAGTGAAATACATAACAACGTTAAAACTAACTAAAATTAATTAATCCGGTAAATTAAATGGTTGGAATACAGTTTAGTCAAACCACTCTTGGAAACAGGAATTATTTGGCGGTATTTTGCCAAATGTTGCTAAATTGGTCCGTTTTACGGACTTAACGTTCAGCAAACAAAAAAAAAAAAAAAAAAAAAAAAATCGCCAAGTTTGGCAATTATTCAAATTGCTCCAAGTGATTGGGCTAAACTGCATTATTTTAAAAAAATATTAGTTAAAACTTGTCGCAAACGTCTAAATATTGCATTGTTAGGCGAGTACGAACGATTCCCAAAATTTCAAAGCTCTAGCTTGATGGGAAGTTGGTTAAATTAACGATCGAAAATTTGATGACACACACACACCAAGTGAAATTCAGAAAAACGTTGTAAAATGAATAACAGTACGTAAAATTTGGGACTATAAAAATGAATTACAACAAATGTAATTCAAAACAATAATAAATTACAATAGAAATGAAGTACATAACAATAATAAATTACAATAGAAATGAAGTACATAACAATAATAAATTACAAGAAATGAAATACAATTTTGTAATAAATTATAATAAGTCAAATACATAATAACAAATAACAATAAATAAAACCAATAACAATAATAAATACATCACAACAAACAAAATTAGCAGCAATAATTGACCAATTACATAAAACATTTTATACTTCATAAAGATTGTAAAAAATAGACCTCAATCGAAACAAGGTTTATCTTTCATGTTCTTTAACGAATTCTATAATAATAGAATAATTTCTCAATTACACAGAACAGAATAGCTTAGTCTTTTCTGGAAAATACAGAATTTTATTTCTCTCAATTTTCAGTTTTCAATAAGTATTTGGAAACGGCTCAGATCATAGATGTCATTTTGTCTAGACATATCTTTCCCTTCTTCAGTTGCTTATATAAATTTCAGTAAAGCGCCCACCAATGCCATTCGTCGTGACAACTGAACAATTTCACGGATAAAAATACTTTAATATAAAGTTTGTGTTATTGCAGCACATTTTTGTATCACACGATGTTCTTAAAAACTAAAAGCATTTAATAGATGTTATTTTTCCTTTTAATGCATTAAACTTAAATTCCATTTGCATTAGAATATAGGGAACGAAGTGTGAAATACACAGACATATATATAGCAGTTAAGTTTAAAAATAAAGAAGAAAGATTTGTAAAGACTGAATATGATAATTTTCTATCCCTGAAAGTGTTTTCAGCTAGGATCTACTTCTTATAAATGAAAAAAAAAAAAAAAAAAAAAAGGATTTTCAGTGCGTAGAACAAAACTAAAACTAAGTGGATAGTTGTTCACCCTTATTACACAAAGTCAAATTCGTAAATTTTATGTATTAAAGGGCACAATAATTATTACACAACTGTATTTTCTTAAATATGCGTAATATCATTGTAATTTATTATTGAAATGAACAATAACCGCTAATCTATCTTTTTGGAATATTAATAATCCTTCAAAATGCAATATTTTACTGCATGAATACGATGTCAACTTTTAACAAAAAAAAATAAATCAAAACAAATGAGCAATTTTGCTATAAAAACTTAAATTATTATTCAAATATTTAAATTGAAGCAAGCGATACAATGTTAAAGTAGAGAATAAATTATTAAAGCAGATGGTAAAATATTCTATTCAGATATTTGAAATGCAAGCAACTTCATTTTTGTCACGTGATACGAGTCGTTAGAGCGCCAATTCACACCAGATACGAAGTCGAATTGGGTGTCAACCAACTAACTCAAATTTCAAAACAAGCGTTATTTGGCGAAATAGATGTCTTAGCAGTAGTTAATAATTCTTTTATACCTCACGAAATGCTAGCACTAAACTATTTTTGTTATATTTTCTTCTCCAAGGTGTATTTACGTGTGCACGAAATGCAAAAGCAAAATTCTTCAAATAAAATTTTGTTATCAAGAAAAATGTCAAAAAGATTAATGTTTACCACTACCGTGAAAAACGATGCCATTATTAGAATGTGTGAAGGAATAAAACAAAATAACACAAAATAACCTTAATTTCCATATTTCAAAAGAACTCAGTATAAAACTTTAACTCAGTTTAATTAAGCCTTTGAAACTATTGTGATTTGAATTTTCAACCAAGTATTCCATAGCCTAAAGACTCTTTTAACCATCAAATCTTACCTTTTCAACAAATTATAAAGAAATTTTTTGTTCTCATTACATTTTTATTACAAAAGTTGACGACAATTTTAACTTCACATCTGGTATGAATTGTCACATTGGTGACTCATCATCACGTATCAGAAAAAAATCTGATAAATTTATATATAATATCAGAACGAATATAATTATCCTTTTTAATAATTTATTATCTATTTTAGCATGTCATCGTTTGAGTTAAGTTTAATATTCGAATACTTATTTGACTTTTTAACGCAGAATCATTTATTTTGAATTCTTTTTTGCAAATCTTTTGTGATCCTAAACACTTTAGTGTTATGACTGTTTCAATTTATTGCAAAAAAATATAACAAAAAAAAAAAAAAAAAAAAAAAAAAAAAAATTCTAGTGATGTCTATTTTATTGAAATTAAACACCATTAGATATACAATTTTTGCTTGCATCTAGATAAGTATACAAATATATATGCAGGAAAGCAATTTTAGAACGATTTAAAAAGTATTCGAAATCACATTTTGAGAATGATATTAACAGGGATCTGATATTTTCGGTAATGATTCGGGTATTATTAACAGAATCAAACACGACCACCTTTTTTGGGATGACCTCCGCAATAATGCGGAATTTAAAAATTTTAATAAATTATATTGCACTAACATTTGCAAAGAACGTTTTAATAAGAAACATAAGAATATTAAAGCAGCGTTCTGCTGCGTGGCACGTATAAAATTTAACAAAAAATTCATGGTATATATACATATTCGAAAAATACTAGTTGAAATACTATTTATTCAATATTTACTACATATGGTGGTTATAGCGTATTAACGATATAATAAAATGTCTTGAAAGGTTCTATTTTGTGATAGTTTAAACTGTATTTATAAAATTTAAAATTTTTATACTATATAAATAGAAAGAAAATGCTAGTAGGTGATGGGTTCCATTATAAGATTAGAGCAAAGGTGATATGTATTCTCTTTATAAGATTGGCAGAATGATACAAGAGGTATAAATATTTTTTATGAAAAATGGACGTATGCTTATAGAGCACTAATGGAAACGAGAAACCTTGCCTAAGAATTTCTAAGATACTTGGGAAAACAGCATATATTTTCTAAAACATATGGAAATACCTTTAGATTTTATGTATCTTATTGGAAAATCACCAAAAACATGAAATTTATTTAATATATATTTATTTCATATAGATTTATTCAAATGTTATACAATTTTTAATTTTGGTTAGTGACATTAGATTGACTTAATAAAATTTTGTTAAATTTTTGTAGCTTTTGATTGACTGAATATGAACGTCACACTTAGAAACAACACGAAGACTGTTGGCAACGTACCTCGCAGTTCTGAACTTCGGTCAAGTGACGAAAACGACATTTGAGTTGCACTCCCTTTTTTTAAACTTCTACAATACGCCAACAGATGGACTTCTTGCCTCGACATATTTAACATGCGTTAGCCCATTACGCGATGGATCTTTAGTAGCATATAATGAGAATCCACAACTCGAGGGAAACAATACATATTTATAGCAAAACAAATATAGTGTTCTAAATTATCATTAACTCTACCCCCCCCCCCCCCAGGAACTTATTTGTTTTTGAAAAACACATACACACGATTGGCTTTTTATAACAAATCTAAATTTTTAATCCTTTCAGTTTTTAATATTTTTTCTTTATGTTTTGTGATGAATTTACTTTAAAAGTGTTTTGAAATATTTACAACAAATATATGGGAGAGCGTAGCCTGAGATTTGGCTCTTGCGTAATAAAATCCGAGAGTCACTCATTTATTCTTATTTTTCATTAATCAGATAATTCCTACATTCCAATTTGTTAACATATAAGAATGAAACCATTTGCTTACAAATACAAAGGGCTTTTACTGAATTTTAACGTAGAAATTATAGAGTTATTTTTATCAACATATATATAATGCTATAATTTAACAAATTTCCTTCTTAAATTTATTCCTTTTGCTTAAATTTTTCGCTTTCGTTCTGCGTACAATGCATTTAAATAATTTTAGTGCACTTTCGGAGGGTAAAGAGTACAAATTCTTGCTGAAAAAAAAAAAGCAATGGTTCTTAATTTTCTAAAAATAGATGAACGATTATTTCTGAACAAAATTAAAATTCAAATTTTCGCTGCTAACATAATCCTGAAACTTGAATTGAATTCTTCAAATTTTTCTTCTTTTTCTCTGTTAACCGAAAAGGATGTGGTTCTCTGATTTTAAAAGATTGTAATAAAAATGACTTACTTCGAAGGAAAAAAATATTACCGTTAATCAAGAAATATATAGTCATGGGAACATTAGAAGGTCATGTCTGAAGTTAACAAGAGTAATATAAATTTAAAACAAAACAATTAAGAACGTTATATGACAGAAGGAAAATTTGGTAACCGAAGTACTAAATCAGTTAATGTTTCATCATTTAAAAATGTGGTTTAAAAGTACTATATCACTATAGTTTTTAATTTGGCCTTGGTAGGCTAGTGATCATGGTTGCGGGCGACGCAGTTTTCGTTCAGTCGTAGGTTCGAACCCAGATGCCACTAAAGATATGCCGTGAATCGGAGCTGATGCATATTAAATCTTGCCGAGGTCTCCTGTAGATCTGGTAAATAGTAAGTACATTATAGTTAAGTAATTAAAGAGTGGCTATGGTAACATTGTGGTCATGGTCGCTGATTTGCGGCCTACGTTTCGTCGAGTCGTTGGGTTCAAGGTTTTACGTCACAAAAGACCCACCATATAGCGAATTAATGCACGTTAAATCTGTCGATGCTCATGTCCTCCCGTTACCTAGGTATGGAAATTAGGAGAGGCGGGGTGCCAGTTTAGGTGTCGTTCTCATCACTTGTCCCAGTTTCAAAATTACAAGGTCCATTGCCAATAGCCCACGTGTTGTTTCTCAGTGTGACGTTAATAAAACAACGACCAATAAACAATTATTTTTAGTAGAGGTTATGGTCATGTTCTTTCTTTAATTAGAAATTAAATATTGGATAAACAAGAACTTTTTTTTTAATGATGGAAATGTAAAAAATTAAAGACTGAACAATAATACAGGTTTATTGCCATACTCTTGAATTAGAAATTAAATACTGAACAAACATGACCGAATACACGTTTGGAAAGTTTTAATGATGAAAACGTGAAAAATTAAAGGTGCTCATTAATTTTAGAAACCATTGAATATTTCAAAACTTCGTGATTCTACCGTCATCCAAATGTGTATTCCAGAATCTCCTTCACCTCGCTGTGAACGAAATCCCTTTTCAAGCCCTTTCATAATCAACAGATAAATATGGCGCGATTCCTGCTTAGCGGTAGAAATATTTATGCGCGGCCGGCCATACAAATATTCCACCGCGTGTGGGTGATGATTATGGGAGAGAATATGTTTATAGCCACAGCGTCATTCGCCCTTTCAGAGATTTGAATAGCTTCGCTTCGAATTTCGAGTTCACTTTTCCGCTGTTTCAATTCGATATATGAAGTTTATGAAAAATATATCGCACTAGCAATAGGAATATATTTGAGAGAGAAATCCTTTTATGTAGGAATCAAAGGGTCAATAATGAACCGCAGAAGCCACGATCTTACAAACGAGCTTAGCTTGATTGAGTTCTTCTCTTGTTGAGAATTGCCAAATATCTTTTTTTATTTTATTATTAATATTAAACCTCCTTTCTTTGTTTTAGACCTTTAACTCTGTAACAGCTGTCTGCTATTATTTGGTTCTTGCGCCATAATTCAATTTTATATATTAACCTTTAAGAGACACGGAACAATCTAAGAAGACTCAAGACTAATCAAGCGAAATTATTTATTATCAATTACTAGAAATTAAAATGCTCTCTTCCTAGCAAACCGTTCTAATTATAATTAAAATTATCTTACCGAGGCCTCTCGGTTCCAATAATCTGACAGTTCTTTATTATCACCACAAGTCAATAGTTGTCACTCATTCCGGATAGTAACATTCTCTTTCGCCACCTTCTATATCTTTTTTAAATTTCCCCTTACTTATATATCATTAGATCAGAATCACTTCAGTTCACATCTAATTAGTTTAATCACGTTTTATTTAGATTGATTGCATGAAATAATTTTTTCCCAAACTCAATAAAGGTCATCAAGATTAGTGAAGAGAAAATCGCTAATAGCCCGAAGCCACAACTCCATAAATCTAAATAATTGTTTAAAAGGTCACCGACCACTACAATTTTGCAAATTCCAAATGTTCCAGCGTTGCATTCACACCACCATTTCGCTCACAATAAATTTTTAAAAGTAAAAGGAGTTATCTTAATATGATAAGCACAACTGTACAATTGTTCCTTTTCGAGATTTATTGTTATCATCATCTAACATTCAATCGCTTAATAATTACGTGCTGTAGTTTGCAACGTTCTATAAAAATGAATAATGAAAGTATTTTAAATATTGGAAAGCCCACAAAGCACGACTATAAAATGCGGCAAACAAACACTGAATTTGTACTTTCTGGCTATCTAAGAAGCGCAGGACAAACAAGGTATTGTCATATGTAACTGTTTATTAACTTCGCACTGAGAAGCAACCCGAAAGGTTTGACCGATGGACCTCTTAATTTTATGCCTCGGTGAAGTCACGAAGAAGACATCTGAAATGCCACCTCTCCCCCAAAATTTGTCTCACCAATAGGAAAATTGTGACCTCGTCCAGATTTAATGTTCATCAACGACAAAGTAAATATGTAACTACTGCAACAAAGATGTTTGTAGAAAGCCCATTTTTAACATCTGACAAGTGTTAACATTCTAATTTTTAACACTTTTCTATTTTTAATTGAAATATTCTAATATTTCTCATGAGTTATGCTAATTTGTTCGAAATAACTAAAAGAAATATAAAAATATACTTTAATCCATAGCCTATGAGTCAAAGGATTATTCACAGAGTAATATTGATTTTAGCTATCAAGGGATAATGTTTCTTTTTTTCATTTATTTCTCATGAAGAAAATTAATTTTTTTTAAAAAAAAGTATTCTAAAACCGAGGGCAATTAGCAAATACAAAAGTCACCATTAAATCCATAATAAAAATTTTAAATTGTTTGCAAAATATTTCATAGAAGAAACATTTGATCATCGATATGTAAATATTCTGAATTATCCTTAATTTATAAACATGAGTATATATATATATATATATATATATATATATATATATATATATATATATATATATATATATATATATATATTTATATATATATACTCATGCTTATATATATATCCTTAATTTATAAAAATCAGTATATATATACATACACTCATGAAATGTTTTAGTAACATTGCACTAGAAGCAACTGAGGGCTACTGGCGGCTGACCTCATAATTTTGAACCTTGGTCAAGGACGACGCGGCGTGGAAGTCTGAAGAGAGAAGTGCCAATTCAGGCTCCTCCCTCTCCTAACTTCCATACCACACCACTAAAAGACTTTGAGCCTCAACATATTTAACGTGCATTAGCCCCGGCTACACGACGAATCTTTTGGGGCATCAAGGCTCGAAACCTCGAAGACAAATACCTATCTCGAGTTCGCGACCATGATCACTAGGCTACCGCGGAATAAACAGTATTAATTTGAGGCGTTTACTTAGTTTGAAAATAAATTTTTAGTTCAAAAATAGAATAATTGTATGAATGAAACTGAAACAATTAATTATGAAAACGAAGTAAAGGCTTAATTAAGTATACATTTGAATACTGTTTCATATTGATATTTTGTTTATGAATTTGCATTTTTTCTCCTTCCAGTCTCAGTTATTGATTCAATAATTCTCTTCTGAAATGTCCGACCAGAAAAAGATAACCGAACTTGTTTCCTTTATTTGATTAATGGTATTTAAGCTTTTTTATATTTAACATAGATTCAGAGATTTCATCGAGAGAAAAATTATTTATCAGTTATTAAAAATCAATTGAAGGAAACTATCAAACAATGATGTGTGTAAGCTTCTTTGAAAGTAAATAACATAATTTTAGTTTCAAATAGTTTATTTTATGACCAGATTATTTTATTTAATCCATTTTTTGCAAATGAGTAGTCTAACTAATTTAAATAGAGTATGATATTCAAAATGCAACAATTTGTTTTAATTATTTTAACAACTATAATTATAGATATAGTTTAAATTGTAAGGACTCTTTTTAAAGCTGCGATTTTTCAAATTCTAATTCATAAAGCTCTTTCTTCCTGAATTTCAAGTATTAGCTATTTATATATATATGTGTTATAATATTTCTCATACATAAATATTTATGTACAGGGAGATTATAGTTAAAATTCCCCTATTAATAGCATCCAGCTGCTAAAACGGGTTAGCGGATTGTCACTAAATATAGTTCATAAACTGTATAAGAGATATGCTTAAGGAGTATATAAAAAGGGGCTCGAACCCATGACTGGACAAAAACTGCTCGCCGCTAGATCGCCACCTTGACCACTAGGTCACCGCGGCCACATAAATATATTTAATATATGTACATTGTTAAAGAACATTTTGTATCTTAAAGAGGTTTCAATGAGAAGATTTTATTGTTTGATTCTGTAAATTATTGACAAAAGATGCAATTTTTGTTGTACGTCTAATTATCTTTTCTATGAATTGTTACTCAAATTCGTTTGTGAACAGGAGATATCAACAGCATTTTTTCCCAATTTTTGTTTATTTTTACGCGACAAAGCTAAGGCCTAAGTTAGAAAACAAATTAGTTATGCAATATAATTCGGAGAATTTCCAGAAACGTAATTCATTTTTCAATCATGAAACTTTAAATTATACGAATTACATAACGAAATACGCATCATCATCAGCAACAACAACAACCATAAAAATTTGTCATTTGGGGTATGAACTTGATTTATCTTATTCGATCACGATAAATGGCGACAAATTTATTATACATTAACCATACAAAGAAAATATATTCATAGCCGTTTGAATATGGCATTTTAGTAGACAAATATTTACCACATTTTTTTTTCTCTTGCATATGATTTTCAAAATTGAGCTAAAAAAACGAAGCTTATAATCAGCCATTACACATTGATAATAATAAAACTGGCAACAATGACAAATCTTCCCAAAATGAAAGTTTTTGTGCTTATTAACATGAAATAGTAAGCGAATAATTATAATTTCTATAGAAATTTGTCAAACTTGATTTTTAAGTTATTAGGATTTGTTATGTGTGTATGTATTATCCAAGAAATAAAAATAAACACATGTGTGTGATCTAAATGAATTCAATATTCTTTCATTAATATACTCAGATTTTAAAATTTTCATTTCTCCGATTAAGTAATTTTTCGAAAACATTTTATAATTGTATCAATCCATAAGAAAACATACAAGTAATTTTTTGCAAGTATTCATTTGAAGATGGAATATTAGTACTTAAGTAACTAAGTATTAGTAATTTATTAGTAACTAAGAGATAAATGTAAATCTTTTTTTCTCTCTCTTCGAAACGTACGGTGAGTAAGAGTTTAGGTTGTAGAGAACAACTAACAAACATTAAGTTCATTATGAGAACTATTGTGTGCGTGAGTGTGTGTGCAAAGATCTGGAAACATACATATTATAGCTAAATACTGAGAAAACTTTTGATATAATTTATAAAATTATAAATTTTAATATAATTAATTCTTATGATTGACACATGAGACATTAAGCAATCTCTAGCTTATAACTTATACGCGTGAATGAGTGATGATGGAGTTGAAGGCTCTCGTCTACCGGCCATTTTGATTTCGTGGACGTAATGTTAATCCCATGGCATATCTACTTAGTCTCTCAAATATTTACTATTTGATCTATTTAAATGTAATAAAGTGCATCTGAAAGAACATAATGAAGGCTTCTGCAGAATTACTTTTTCCCTCCGATTTTTCAAAGTATTTTAAAATAATTTTTTGATGACCGGAAAATTTATAAATGAATCATAAAAATAGAAGTAAAAATATTTTTAAAAATCGGATGGAAAAGCAATTCCTCCCAAGCGTTCATTATTTTTCGCAATTTCAGATGCTTTTAATTGCATTCAAACTGCAGTAGTGGAAATTGCATGATATTAACATTACGTCCACGAAATCAAAATGGCTGGTAGATGGGAACCTTAATCTTTTTGGGACGGCACTCCTTCGCGTAAGACGTTCCCTGGGAACGGAGGAGAATGGAAAGAAGCTGTGCTGTTTTGCGTCGCTAAGCCTAACTTTGGAAAAAAAATCACACACACAAAAAAGTTTTCGTCCTAATATTATGATTTTTGGTAAAATTTTTGATTATTAATTAGGCTCTAATACAGTTTAAAATTACCCTTTTTAATAATATTTCCCCCTTAATTTACAGAAAAATAGAAATAAAGAAGTGCTTACATTGAGAAATAATTTTCAGAAGCGCTATTGAAGTTATTTCGAAGTTGTATCGACAAAGCATCAATAAAATTTAAAATTAATAAGAAAATATACAATAAAGACTATTTACAAGAAGTAACAAAACTTAATGCGAAGATCGAGTGTGGTAATTCTCGAAATGCGGAGAAACGCAAAGTCCTGATTTGTCCGTCTCTGACGAAATGTCCGCATCAGAATCACTCGAAATATTCTTTTTAAACCTTTTAGAAAATCAATCACACTCTCATCGTTAATTGGATCGTCAATCGTGGGAGTATATTCTTTTCATAAACAACGCTTTCTCGCAATTATAAACAGGAGTCAAGACCTTCCGAAATAAAAAGGGAAGTAAACGAAATACATCCAAAAGCAGCGAAAAGTTAAACACAGTACTGAAGGTACAGCTCTAAAAATAAGTAAATAAAAAATACATAGCAAAAGCCAATAAAAAACATTCGGAGAAAACCAGAAACACAAATGTAGTTTCATCATATGGAAGTTTAAAGAGCCGAGTTCATTTTGTTAACATTACGCTTTTTTTAACTCCCCAAAGCTGCTGGTGAGCAAAATACTGAATTAAGACAGGCTGTAATCAAACTGAAGGTCAAGATCTTAAAACTACCATTTAGTTCAAAAGTAATGGACCCGGGGTGCCCTCTAGAGTTATCTAGAAAACGTTCCACCTTAGAATGCGAATGCGCATCTCTCAGCCTCTGTGCTCATTCTCTAGTGATGCGTATATGGTATGTTCGTCCCGAAAAGTTTAAACCAGATGTATCCATGATGCCGCAAACAAAGTGTAACTGTGATTCAGACGTTTGAATGAGTGAGAGGTTTTATTTTTGATGGCGCAAAAGCCAGATGTGACCATGCTGCCCCAAAGCAAGTGAATGCAAAGCTAGTTACATGTAAAGTTGTAATCTAGACGTCAAAAATTGAAAAAAAAATTAAAAATTGGTTGACAAGAAGGGAAATCGAAAATAGAATAGGATTGCTAGGGTATCGAGGGGACGCGTCATCCATGGTTACCAAAGACAGTAAGCCTCATGGGAAAGAAACAGATCACTAGGGTGTATTTTTTTCGAAAGGGATTAATATAAACGAGACTTTTTTGATAGCTATAGACGTTTTTCATATACTTTGCCTTAACAGTTATGAATTATCGAAGTTGTCTTTGTGTAATTTTAAAGAATAGGACACGAAATCGAACTTTTTTTTTGGTTAACAAAACGATCGAACGTCAATTTTGTATTGTGACTTCTCTTCCTTTTGGGGAACAGAATATTTTATAATACTTATTCCTATCTGAATCAACCCATTTCTTCTGATGCAAAATGTGTTCCATGTCTCGTCTCCTTTACTGTAATGCTAAATGGGTATTGAATTTTATATATTGAATAAAAAAGTAGCGCATTTTTGGAATGTTCCTAAATTTTAAGAGTACTATATCAAATGTATGCACGCGTAACAATCTCGTGAGCTTTCAGGAAAATTGGAATATTTTTCTATTTGAAAACATGTTCCAAGCTTCTACCAGGTTCTTTAACATTTGGTGAAGACAGCCAGTTTAATTAATCGTGGAACATTATTTTGTTTTTCATAAATTCGTTTATTTAGTCGCTGAAACAAAGCAGCTCAGTGTGGAATGCAGCACAAAAAAGTGGAATTGATCTCGAAACAGCAAAAATTCAGTTATTTACTTGAAAAGTTCTCCCTACATTATCTTAGAATTCTCTTCCGATTGAATGAAGTATATACTGTTGCGAACTTTATAGAGAGGATTAAAGTAGCATATAGGTCCTAGAGGCCTAAATATTTTTCTCCGAGAGAATTCAAGACCCTACACTGCTGTTGTGACGCAAGAGTAATTACAGAATCTGCATTCGATCATCCTGCCTATAATTTGATCTTAGCATCACCATTTGTAATAATCTTTCATAAAAGCGTTGGGAGGCGAAAGAATTTCATCCATTGAAAAAGTAGAACAAATTCGTGCGCAATTGGTTTTGTATTCGTCTGACTTCCGTTTATTATATAGTGATTAAATACATTCCCATTACACTTGAAAAAAATGTACAGATCTTGAACTAACATATAGAGAAAAATAGCATTGATGTAACTTAGATGAGTAGTATTTCAGGAAAGATCATTTTGAAAACTCTTTTGATTTGGTCTATCTTCGTAAATTTCGAAAAACATGACAAATATGGCACCGTTTCTGTCGAGTAGTAAGATATTTGTGAGTACAGCCAGTAGTTTTAAACGACCTGTGTTATTGTGATAAGAATGTTTATAATCGGTGTTTAATTATACTTTTTGGAGTCCAGGCTTAGCTTTCAGATTTGAATTTATCGCTTAAATATACCTGTTGTAATTTAAAGGATGTTGCTCATATTTTTCAACAAAATCTCTTAAATACAACCTTCTTTCTACAACACTAAACTTCCCAAATTTAAAAAGGGACTTTCTATCAAGCTTAAAAGCAAATCTATCTTCAGATACTGTTGCTGTTAAATTTTGATTATAAATCTGTTCCTAATTTTAAGAAGTTTTGAGTTGTAGATGGGATGAGGGGGGGGTAGTACCGGAAATTTAAAGTAACTTAAATAATTTAATGAAAAGAAAGTTAAGTTTATGTAATTTTTTGAGTGCAGGAATTCACAGATGTGATTGTAATTATATTTAGTCATTGGCATATAAAATACTCGTATATTAGGTACCTGTGGCAAACTTCAAACGAGCAACGATAAGATGTCACAGAATCACAAATATATGAAATATTGCAGCCTATATAGTGTGTTCTGTAAGTAGGGGTATAAACTTCAAAGGGAGGAAATTATTGGGAAACGTAGAGCAACGTCATAGGGCGCAAGACAAAAATTACCAGAAATATTCATTGTACACAAGTATTACAAACGCTGTTCCAGTTTATTCCATTTACACGACTGCTTCTCGAATGTCGAAAAGTCAGACATTTACCCTCTAATGCCCTCTTGAATAGCTCCACCTACCAAATGAAATTTCTGATCATAAAGTTAATAAGCAGTTCTCAATGCTTTTGATGTACCTTATATCCCCTTAAGTTTGCACCTCTATTTTAGAACACTCTGTACATATATCTTGCAATAATTAAGAGAGTACTGTAACTCGCATGCTTTGCATTCAAAGCATTGGTTAATTAGTTGATTGGTTAAATTGGCCCAAGAACTACACATGACCAAGTAAAGCTTAACAAACGTTAAACTACGGAAGAACGCGTATCTATTACTAAGCAAAAATATGTAAGTACAAGAAATGGGGGGGAAAGGAGGAATGAGACGCAATGACAAGTAGAAAGGTCATTAGGACATCCCGAGTGCTTGTTGTTCATATTTGACAGCAAATTCCATGAGAGAAAGGAAAGATTAACTAGGAACTTCGGAAAGGTAAGTTACGTACTTTCTTTCAGGAAGTAAACCCTTGAAGGAACAAGGAATCGCTTACTGTATTGATATATATCCTTCGTCTCAAGTAAATAACGGCGGCCGCGGAAACCAAATAATCATGATCATAAGCTCACAAGCCGTTGTGAGTTAGAATCCTGATGCCACAATGGACCCATCGTGTTGTGGGCATGTTAAGTTTCAGGGCTCAAATTCCTCTTGTGAACTTGGTGTGAAATTTCAAAGCGTAAGGCATCAATGAAAGTATCTTCCTTGTCACTCGACCTTATTTCAAATTTGGAAGTCTGTCGCCAATGACTTTCTTTAACAACAACAGGAATAAAATTATTTCATAATTGAGCCGAGCTGGCGAGGAATTCTGTGCTGACTCGGTTGTTAAAGGCAATGCAAAAGACGAATCGGACAAGATTTGTACGAGTCGAAAGTGGGCAGTTGGAACTTGTCTCCGTCACTCAAGGTCAGCTGATTTCCTGCGCCACGTGATGTTTAAACGATCCCTTAAAGAGTAGTAAAAAAAACCATTCGTCGAATCATCAAAATAAAATTGAAAATTAAGTAGACATAAAAATATGATAAACGCAGCAAAAAAATCTAAGTAACAAAATATCACCTAATTAGCAAATTCAACAAGATTCAGTGAAACAGTACCCAAATAATAATATAAAAACAGGATTTAAATCTCCAATTGAAGTCGCACTAAACGAAGAGACAGAGCAGCACACGCCAAACGCTTTAATGTACTAAACTAGAAAATTCAGTTTACTTTAGCTCTTATCATATACTCGTATGCATAAATAATTCGTGCAAACAGTCATGTTTTGCTTGATAAGAAGTGAATCGATAGAATAGAATAAAATAATGCTTAATCAGTAAGTAAATATAATAAAATAAATCACGCAACATGTGCGAAGTTTACAATCGCTTCAAGATGTATTTCCGTAAATTAAAAATTAAAACCAAAACAATGAAAAAATAAAATAAAACTAGTTCATTCAGGATTGCCTAAGCAATATCTTTACGTTTTACGATCAATTAGTGTAGCTTAGATCTTTCCTAGTTAAAAGAGAGAGAGAGAGAGATTAGGATCTACACACATTTACATAATCAATATAAATAGCCGAGTCGGCTTGTTTCAAGGGCACGAAAATAACTTTACACTTTCATTAGTTCTATCTTTAATATTAAATTCGTGTACCGTTTATCTTTTATTTAAATTTATTGGTCTTCATGAAAAAAAACTTATTTTTCGTTTCCTTTTCAATTTAGCTATTTCTCTCTCTAGAACTATTTTAATCAATTGTCATTTACTCTAGTTAATTATTAGATAATTTAATTAGATTTTCGTCGTCTACTTGGCATAAAATCAATTTACTTCATTTGAATAAACTGAAACAAAAATCGATATCATTTTTGATGTTATGTTAAAATGGTTTTATAAAAAATTCCTTCAAAAGCGTCAAAAGAGTTAACAGATTGATTATGGTCGCGAGCTGTTGGACATCGTTGATTCCGTCGATTTGGGGGTTCGAGTACAGATGCTGCGAAAATCCGCCTTGTAGCGGGTTTAATACATATTAAATCTGTCGATGTCCCAAATCCTTACAATGCGAAGATGTGGAAGTTTGGAGAGTGGGATACTAGCTGAGTTGCCGTCTTAGTCACTTTACTGAGTCTCAAAGGTGCGAAATTCATGTTGAAACAGAAATAATAATATTTCAGATTCCAAAAATTAGTATGCATAATCCTTTCGACATCTGCAACAACATTATCCGTGAAAGAGAACCCCTTAACCTGTTGATCAAAACCGAAAAACAAAAACCGAAATAGAAACCTAACTTAAGGCTTGTCTTAGCAGAGTATGTGAACAGCGACCGTTAGAAACAGCGTTCAATTATAGACCAACTACAGCCTCGAATCTGAGCTAAGTTCAATCATTAGATGTAAATGGAATTTTGAGCTGAAAAATACCCTGAAACTACTCATGTGTCTTTTGATATAATAAAATGCTAGTGGTTGGAGTCTGTAAATTCCGCAGTTGTAATCTAGATCCTAATGTTTCCGATTGATGTTTAGTGAGATTAATGATTCTGATTAAGTCGTTTAATTCTCTTCGCTGAATTTATATATCCAAGATTATTATATCCAAGAAATATTATTATATCCAAGAAAATGAAAGGAATAATTGTAAAAACTCACTTCAAATAGCTGAATACAATACCATTGACATAAAAGGAAAACTCTGATTGGTCAGTCGCTCTGAAGCGCACTAGTAAGAATGACTGCGCGTGAGCAATACTAGAAGAAAATAATTCATTATTGCTCAAGGCTTACCAGAATAATATAATTCAGAAAGCAACGAATTAAGAAAGAAATTTTAAAAATATTATTTGTGATGAAAAGAAAATCAAATTTTTCCTTTTTCTTGAACATTTAATTTTTTTTAAACATTACAAACATTTACGATTTTTTTCACTTAATAAAAACATTGGAAGGCACTGATGGTGCAATTTAAGGTCATATTCGTTAATAGCGTATGGAAGAGTATTAGAGAAGCATATTGTCATTTCTGTGCCAAAACCTTTGTTAGAATGTTTTTTTAATTTCTTGTACTACCAGAGCAAATCTTCAAAATCGACACATACTAAAACGACGCCCTTTAAATCACTTAAATCGATATACAGTAGCAGAAAAGAAAAACCCAACTTTATGAAGGAAATAAAATAAATTTAAAAACCTGTTTGCACATCAGAAAGATGAAGTCTATTCAAATTTCGCACTTGACGAATTAGATGGCTCTATTTGCGCCACTATGAACATATAAAAATCACTTTTGTTGCAAGCGATGTAAACTTCATAAGCTTTATTTATCATTCGAATTGGGTGTTGTTAGTTTTGTGTTAGGGAAGAATGCCTTTAAGATGATGAAGGAAGTAGCAACAGCTTGCTGAATTTGAACGAGACTTTAAAGTAAAGCTACGAGAAGTGGATTTCCTTTTCATAATATTGCAGAAAACTCGTCAGGGGTGTGTTTTCACTATGCATTATTGTTCGCAACAGCACTTACTGGATGATATTTTCTCGTGCAAAATGGTGTCTGGTTACAAACGGTAAAAGATGGAAGCAAATGGATCCATCTGGAGACCAGCTCCAATTTTGTCCTCGTCACTTGACAGAGATTCAAAATTACGAGGTCTGTTGCTAAGGGCCAATTTTTTTTTCTAGTACGACATTAATAAAACCAACCAAACCAAACAACTGGGTCACAAACGGACCACTACCGATTAGGAAAATAGCCGGAATCGATCCATGGTTGTTGCACATCGTACTATATCAACATCAGAATTTCGGCTTCTGTTGTCATCACAGTGATACGGGAAACTATAACAAATCAATTACTCGAAGAACCCTGTAGCGGTCATGCTATTAATTCCAAATTATTACCATCTGTCAGGAGTTGCAAACTAGAACTCATTGGGGAATGGAGTGGGGATCTGTTGCGTTCTCAGATGAGAGAATGGTGTATGTTGGTTAGAAGGATGCCAGATGAACGCATACAAGCAAGCTGTTTGCGGCGTTGAACACCCTTCACCTACACCAGGAGTTATGGTTTGGCAAAATTTACCCATGGCAGTAGTAACACATTTGTCTTTATCCTAAGCATCTTATAGCGAATTTGTATGTCAGACTGATTATTGAACCGATTATGTTGTCATTCTTGATCACTATTCTAGGTAGCATTCTTCAACAGTGTACCACTATTCGTCCCCATACCGCTGCTGTCCCCCAATATGTTCCATAGAATGCCAACAAGTTACATTGCCCTACAAGATCATAAGGTCTTCTCCCCATTTAGCACATATGGAGCATTATAAATTAAGAAATCCAACCACAAACATAACCATCCCAGACCGTTACTGATTAGACTGATCTGTAAGAGCAGGCACGGAACTCCATCTCGCAGAATTCAGAATTTCATTCCTTTCAACTCGTCTTCACGATATTGGGATTTCATTTTCTACCAGAGTATTCACAATTTGCTCTTCTAGCTGTATTATTCTTTCTGATAGTCGGAGGGAAGAGCAGACTTTTAACCGTTTTTTATTCTTATAATAAATGTACCAGGGGAAAGTTCGCTATCAATATTTGATATAATATTTCAAAGTAAATTAATTTGATTGCATGCTCATTCGGCTTGATTTTTTCGTTTGGATAAAGCAAATTTTTAGATAATCAAATTAAAAATTTTAACTTTCACATTTCCTTCAACTGTTAAGTATGCTTCCTTAAGTTCATGTAGCCATTATAAACGTCATGGTCGCGAGCTCATGGTCGGCGTTTTTGAATTCCGAGTTTTTTGGATAAAGTCCTATTGCCATCAAATGTACGTCGTATAGATAGGATGATGCATGTTAAAACTTGCTAGATTCAAGATACTCTCACGATGTGTGATGGTAATTGGTAGAAGTCATACCAAATGAAATGTCGTTCATGTCACCATACCGGTGTTCCAAATTACGAAATACTTCACCAATAACCATTGTTTTGCTTCCGAGTGCAACATTTATTAACAACCAATAACTATATAATAATTTAACAATATATAGTAATTTTAATTTAAATAAATTTAAATAATTAAGTAAAAATTACATCCTAATTAAATAGAAAACTACCATAAATTCAACGCATCTAAAAAAATAAATAAATAAACAACAAAAAATGGAGATAGTGAAATTTAAATACTGTCTCATACTTTAGAATGTGAAAAGAGTATTTAAACCAATTCCACTGATCCAATCTACTCATATTTAAAACTTACAGTATAAATAAAGGTAAAAAGCAAGAATAATCAAAATTTCAGAAAGGAATAAAATTCCAAATTAAGAAACGAAAAAGTAAATAAATACATTTAAACTAAAATAATAAAAATAAAAAGCTAAAATAAAAAACCCCACCAATACACATTCACATAAACACATACACACGCACAAATTTCTTAAAATTCCACTTCAAAGTTCCTGTCTTCTGATCCAATTTCAAATTATCATTTAATTTATACGATCACGTGCTCATAAAATCAATTGAATCAACTTTCCCGAAATCATAAATCTGTCAGAAATAATCACTAATAGACTGATAGACTTCATGAAATCCGTCATTATCTCTTCATCTCATACCACGTGATTTGGAAATTCCCTTCTACTTAAATGACGGCAAGGAAAAATTTTCCCTCTAATGCACTCTTCTGATGTAATGAAGGCGGTGGAGCTGCGTCTCTTGCCTTCTCCGATTTAATTATGTATATTTATTGTCTCTCCATCATCGAAATGAATAAATAATCTTACTGAAAAACAGAGTGTTCATTTCAACCATGCATTCGGAATGTTTTATCAGTGTTTGAACAAATTTTAAAATTCCTTATATATATATATATATATATATATATATATATATATATATATATATATATTGACGAAAAAATATATCACAACACCAAGAAGAATTTGTTCTAAATGAACGAAGTATTTAGTACGTGTATTAGCATATCTGAAAATATACTTTTATCAAATTACGCGCTAAATAAATAAGAAAAGAATGGCCCTAGTAACTCTACTATGAATATGTGAATCACGTTTGCTTTAAACACACATTGTAAATTTCGTGAGTGTTATTTATCTTCCGTATTGAGCATCAGACACATACACATTGCGATCTATATTTGAGTCAAGACTGCCTTAAGGATTCGATGAAGTCAGTATCATCAGCTTCGAAAGTAAATTTGACTGGATTCTTATAATTGGATTGCATGAAAATCTTGATAACTATTGAATGCGTAACTTTCGATGATTTAATAGAGTAGTTTTGAAGTGCAAACAGAACCGAGTAAGTGTAGAATAAAATTTATAGACTTTTGTTTAACTGTCAGATCATTTAAAACTTAGCAAATTGCTAGTGTTTCAGATGTAAAAATAGAACTATTAAAATATATTCTATAAGCTCAAGAGAGGCATTTTACGTCACACCTACGATAGAAACGTTTTTTACTGAATTTTCTGTCATTCTAAGCTGTAATGAAAAATTCCTGAAAATAATGGGTCCTTTTAAAATTTGTATCACATTTTTAGCAAAATAACTATGTTTGGACTAGTATTCCTCAGTTCTTCCGTAGATTTAATATTAAGCAAAGATTTTACACAGCTTGCAAAGATAAATTTAACTAATACAAATTGTAATATTGCAGCCATTTAGCAGACAAAATATTTTAGGAGGAAGCCAAACTAAGAAGAAATCGTTTGAAAGTATCGAAACAATAAGAATTCTCTCACAGTTATCTTAAAATTCTGATGAACTTGACCCCTTTTTCAGCCTTTTTATGTGTAAAATGGATGTAATATATTTACATAAATTGTATTTTGGTCCATAAAAAGTTTAAAGAGAACTTTGATAACGAATTTCTTAAAGTCAAAATGTTTTATTAACGAGCGAAGAGTTAAAACAGAAGATTCTACTCTTTACTTGCAGATATATTTTCCAATGAACACAATTTTAAAACGATTCATAATTCTTGTGAAATTAAATAATATTTATATCATAAGTAAAGAATAAATTGAATTCCTCTCTCTCTTTTCCTTCATCATTATATTTACATGACAAAGATCCGCTTTTGAAAGACTTTTTGGAATTTTTTAATGAAGCATTTTATTTCGTATGCATTGAATATCGATAACAATCTTTAAGAAAAGAAAAAAAAGTCGAAAAGCATTACCATTAAGTTTTATTTTTACTATTTACGCACGAAAACACTTATTGAATATCCCCAAACACGCTGAAAGATTACAAAAGAGGCAGTATCATCTATATTTTTTTTCTCTCGCATTTCCTCTTACGAAAACGTATACCTTTTCAATCCTGACCTTGCTATTGATAGCGTCGGAAGATAGTGGAAAATTCGTTTTGTCGAAACAAATAAGAGGAAAAATAGGCCGTAAGTAACTTATATAAGTGTTGGTTGTCGCATTTTGACAAGTGCATTTCAATCAGAATCATGAGAGATAGGTTTTGTAATATTGTGTAATGCAGATGTTTTTGAACAGCGGAAGATGTCCTCTCTCCATTCTGTCAAGCATTGAATGATACATGTTTGACAGATATGTTTTATGTGTATCTAATTTTACCTGTTATTACTCAAAAAGAACAGGAAGTAATTAAATTTAGTCTGTGACACCAATCTTTGTTTAAAAGAAATTGAAAATATGTATAAATCGCCCGGATGTGCGTTTGGTACGTATGTATTACTCATTAACAAAGTTCTGAATTTCGAATTAATTTATAAGGTATCTTGAGTGAAAATTTCTCTCATGAAAATTATTATTCATATATTATTAAATTCCGAAAGACTGATTTTTCCTGTAATCATTTGTGACATCAATAGGGACACAGTTAACATTAAAAGTTCACTTTTGTTATGTACTTCATTAATTGATCAGCAAAGAACTCTTATCTGGGGTATTATTTCACCCATGATGCAATAAAAGTAATTTTTTTTTAAAAAAAAAATCACTTCGTGAAGAATTAATTTGCCGTTAAAAGTACCGTAGCTACAATATTTGTTTCTAGTAAGACAATTATAAGATGAAAGGCTGATTACTTTATCGAAACCAATCAATGGAGCCAATTCTACAATATCTGTAGACAAATGGTATACATCAGTATCGCTTGAATCAAAATTGCACACGAAATATAATTTGACTAAGATTGATTCTCTGAGAAAACATAATCGGGTAATTCTTCAACAATAACTGATAGTCAAAATTCGTGTCGTCAACCCATCTGTCTTCCACTATAACACACACGACAAAATTTAGTTCACTGGTTTTGTACAGAAAAGAGGAAAGCTGTCCTTACTTTATCAGGTACGCATGATTGCTCAAGCATCTGCCAAAGCAGAAAAAGTCAGATGTTATACGATACTACAACTCGACGAAAGAAAGAGGAGATACAATTGATCAGCTATGCAAAAACTATTCCGTTAGTCGAAGGATTCGAAGATAGGTTTTAGCAGTATTTTACGGACGACTGAAGGCAGCGGATATACACTCGAACATCCTTCTTACATTTTTGCAAGGTTGCAAATTGAATTTTCCGCATTATCATGCAAGATTACCAGTTAAATTTAAGATGTTCTTTCACTGAACCGTTTCGTAAAGAACGATTAAATTACTAAATTTGCCTCATATTCTTAGAAACATAATAATGGACGAAAGGGCTCAAGAAACAACTCCATTATCACCACCCGCATCTAAGCAAAGATGTTGCATAGGTACAATGGAAGAAGATGGAAAATATACTGTGAAATGTATAAATGCGACAACTTCATTTGTAAAAGGCACAGCAATATTATTTGTATTAATTGTAAAAATAAATTTTATAATTTTCATAAAATACGTAATTCTCATAGTACATCTAATCTCATTTACATGTCTTTATTAAATTTATAAAATAAAATTTATTTACTGGGGTGAAATTAAACCCATGATACGATTAAAGTGGGATTTTTTAGATTATATCTTTTAAGGATTAAATTAAACGTTTATCACGAAATTGTCTAGAAATGTTTGCAATTCCATAGAAATCCACCCCAATCCATTAATACAGCTCAAACAAGCGTTTTACATATCTACACATAAAAAATTAGTTCATCTCAGAAATAACATGTTTTTTTACTATTGCGTAAATTAAAAGTCGAAAGAGTAGGAATGAAACTATCTGCAGCTAACTTTCTTTAAAAATTATTATTGGATTGTAAATTTTCCGCGTTCTTATAGTGAGTGTAAATTTTAAAGAGAGCAGTTCGATTAAATGAATGAATGTTATTATGGGATATGGAGATACAAAGGTTAGTTCCCTCTTAAAATATCCTTTTAATACAAAAAATATCAAAGAATCCACGAGTACTTAAGTCTCCGAATACGTAGATTTAAGCGATCTCTAATTCGAAGCACGGATGATTGACAAGGACGACACACAAACTGGCACTTACCCTCCTTATTATTGAAACTCTAAATTCAGAAGGGTTGTTTGGTTTCTAATTAAAGTTTACACTACAAAAATAAGATGTCTTTTAGTGACGAAGCCTCTATTTTTGGCTTGGAGGAGGATGGCACCACACCTGCTGCAACACTTTAACTTTCTTTAATACCACAGTTTTCGAAACTCCGTCTCTCCAATATGCAGTTGTTCTCGTTATTTCACCACAGGAATAGAAAGAATACGTATTCAAACCAACATTTGGGATTCAAAATCGTTAACCGTATGATATGAGGCCTTATCTATACGATTACAAAAATAGCTTTTGTAATCATGAGCATTGTCATGCCTCTCCGCACAGTCTATAGAACTAAAATATTTTTAAACTGTTTCTCTTATTTCAAGCTATTTAAGACATCAAATATTATAAGAATGAAATAACAGTTCTCCCCTTTTACGCAATAAATTTGTTTGAATCCATTATATACATAAAAGTAAGTAAACGGATTTGCAAATCGAATTCAAATTTTTACAAATCATATTCGTTGAATAATGTTACCGTTACAACCATTTGCAAATTAATACATATATATGAGTGAAATTTATTATTTCTTATATATAATAATTCAAAAACAAACGTTTAACGGCACTTTTAACCAATAACTGAATAATTCCGATGACTGAAGCGTTTTCGTTCAGTTGCGGGTTCGATCCTTGGCCGCCAAAGACCCACCGTGTAGCCGGGGCTGATGCACGTTAAATCTGTTTGGGGCCCAAAGTCCTCCCGTTGGCGTGGTGTGGATGTTAGGAGAGGGGGGTGCCAGCTCAGGTGTCGTCCTCATCACTTGACCGTGGTTCAAAATTACGAGGTCCGTCGCCAATAGCCCTCGTGTTGCTTCTAGTGCGACGTTAATATAAACTAAAAAAAACCGTTGATTGAAGCATAATTGGTCGTCGCAAAGTGGATTTCAATTATGTTGACATTTACCTATATTGGAACACTTAGGCAATAATTTGGTTTGAATAAACGGAATTCCTATTTAAAAAAAGAGTTAAAAGTGCAATAAATAACAGCTGAGTAGTTCTATTGTTTAAAAAAATCAATGCAATTCGCAAAGTGGATTTTAATTATTTCGACATTTGGCTTCATTGGAAATCTCATTTAATCGGGCAACATCGATTATGGATAGAATGAATGGAACACATACGCACGCACGTAATCACACACACACACACACACACACATATATATATATATATATATATATATATATATAACGAATTTAATTACTAATTAATAAGTAAAAATGCGAATTTTTACCTTTCAGTCTAAAGCAGGGGTCGCCAAAGTGGTCTATATAGACCCCTAGGGTCTATTTAACAACAGTAGGGGGTCTATCTGACCCAAGGGGTCGAATGGGGGTGTATTGGGACTCGAAGGAAAAACAGTTCTTAATACGCAAATCACACATATCTAACTGCTTACGTAAAAATTTAAAATATTTTTATAATTGACTTAATATTATATTCTTTATAGAAAATAAAATAATAAATCAGAAAACAATCTGCCCCTTTTTTCCTTATGTGTTTTCGTATGTATACCGTGACGTCACAACTTGACCTCGTGACCAGTTTTTAATTTGCACGACTCATAGTATGTAGCCAGAAGAGCGATTGAGGCTTATCCATGTCTCTTGATGGCGAACCCATCAAAATTTATTTAGATCTTCATTGCTACGTAAGGATTATAAGTATTTTTCAAATCTGCAACAATTAAAAATAAAAGAAGAAGACTTGGAAATATATACAAATCATCTTCAAAAATTAAGCGACGATTTTAAACTGCGCTTTGTTGATTTGGAAAACATCGACATCCCTGATTGGATTATTGCGACATTTTCGGCGCAAATTGATAACGTTGACATCAACATACAAGATGAGCTTGCTGAACTATTGTCCGATCTTGAAGCAAAAACGCTTATTAAAAATTTGACAATACATAAATTTTGGACTAATATAAATATAAAGCAAAAATATGTGAAAATTTACGAAATGGCTCAGCCATTTATGCTGGCGTTTCCAAGTTCGTATATGGTTGAAGCCGGTTTCAGTTACGTTAATTCAATTTTAACTAAAAACAGAAATAAATTAAATGTGGAGCTTCGAGGGGATTTACGGTTAAAATTGACTAATTTCGAAACCAATATAGCGAACCTTGCCAAGAAACACCAGGTACACTCATCTCATTAAGAAGTAAAAAATGTGTAGCTACTTTACTTACTGTTTCTGATTTATTAAATATTTAGACTAATATATAGTTTTATTTTAATTACCTGAAAATTACCTTTGTGGGGGGTCTATGGAGATTTCGAAAAATTATATAGGGGGCGATGATCAAAAAAGTTTGGCGACCCCTGGTCTAAAGGAAAACGCATCAGTTTAATCAAGATCGTTTAATCGTTTATTCATTTTTGCAGAGAGAGAGGCAATAAATGAAACGGATGAGGCAAGAAACGTAGCTCCACCGTCTCAGTCACATCAGAAAAGTTCAGGAGAGCGGAAATTTTTACTACGCATGTGGATTTATAACGGGGACTTCTAAGGATAATTCCAGATTACGTGATATAAGAGGAAGAGATTCTGAGGGATTTCCATGACGTCTATCAGTCTAGTAGGGATTATTTCTAACAAATTTATGCTTGCGAGAAAGTTGATTCTACAGATTTGATGAAGACCTGATCGTATAAATTGAAAGATGAATAGGAATCGGATCAGAAAATAGGAATGAACCCTTTAATTTTGACCTATTACTTTTGCATATATGACCGTATTTCTTCTATAATCTTCATTAGAGAATGGGAAAACTTTGAAAGTTAATATTATTTTTCCAGTGATACCAATTAATGTTGAAACATTTTATGTAAATACTCTGTCGATTATTCATTCTAATAAATACTCTTACTAATAAATACTCTGTCAAATAATACATTCCATATGAGAATATTACATTAATTAACTTTTTGAATAAAGGATGAATTAAAAATGAATTCATGAAAATCTTACAAAAATATTAAAGACTACCAGTAGAAGAATAAAACGTGACATACATTAGCTTTAATCTGAGCCAAAACTTATGATGCACTCAATTTTTATGAACAATGGTATGCATTATTTAAGAGAAAATGCACGAACTTATAAATTTAAATTGATAACCCCTCCCCAGGGACTTCCCTTTCTTTGTTAAGCGTGAGAATTATGAACCCGAGTTGCTTTAGTGGTTTCTTTCCCATGGGATTACCTGTGTTTGGAAATCACGGGGGGTTGGGGGTTAATCCATGATATCGAATAGACTTTCTAGTCAATCAATTTTTATTTTCTTTTTCATTTCTAACCTTCATTTCACATATACACTTGTTTGGCACCGCATACCCAGATTTGAGTTTTTGCGCCATAAATCTCGACTGTTACTTCCCCTATGTATCTTAAAGTTGATACATTTCAAATAGTATTCTAGATACATGCCTAAGAGAATAAAAATCGGTTAATCGAAGATTTTTTAGTCAGTTAAAATTGCTATTAATTTGTGCTGATGGCACACACACAACAAAGCTTAAAACTTTTGAATTATCAATATTATATTTATAACTAATATTTCTAAGAAGAAAAAATATAATACTCACATTTCAGCAAGATATAATTCTAGTTTTTTTTTAAATAAAATTATCTATATTCTTCATTTATATATATATATATATATAAATATGTTTTTTGATATCTTCCCTATTTCTTAAAATTATAATAGTTAAAAGATAAAAAAATTATTAATAATTAAGCATATAATGCTTTTTAGAAGATTTTATCTCTTGACCCTTTGGAACAGAATTTATTTAAAATTCCATTCCCCTGTCAAAAAACTAATAACGAAGAATTTTTTAAAAGCTTCTCTATCTTGAAATTAAAAATTTATCTGATGAATGTCATTCAGTATTTCTAATCTTATCGTGTTTTTAATCCTGGAACACATGACAAGAATAATTTATTAGTTATCCTTCCCAAACTCTGTTTTAACCAAAGATAAAGAGTTAACTGTCATTTTAAATATCCTTCAGTTTTTTTAATTGGTACATTATTTAAAGAAATTAATTAGGTAGATAATTATATCTCAATAAATGAAGCGTAAACAGTTACGAATATAATGTAAATAATATTTAAAATGTGATTAAAATTGTCATGAAAACAACAAAGAAGTTCAATATTAAGTACATTATAGTTAAGTAATGAAATAACACGCACGTTTTGTGTAATTAACTAGCTCTATTTTTTTTTATGCCTAATCCCTCGTGCTATGAATAATACTTAATTTTATATCCGAACTCCACACGGTGTCCTAAAAGGTCACCTACTGACGATTCGTAAATTTACTATACAAAACATACTTTACAATAAATAATTTTTACTAATGGTGAAAACACCTCAGACGTAACACAGAAAAAAAAATTCAACCTGTACTTTACCATTTACAGAAAATGTCCAAAATGGCTGCCTCTTCAGTGCGACTTCAATAAAATGTCAAAATTACAATCGCCGCCTCTTTCTTAGACGAAAAGCAGAAATATTTCGCGCATATTTTGAGAAACGTGTCTGAAGATGCTGGAGTGACTTCTTGTATCCAACGGATATGGCAATTTTCATATCATGCATTGTTAGGAGATTAGTTTCATAAGCTTTGTTCTCTAAATATCCCCACAGGAAAAGTCGATGCATTCTCATATCAGGGCATATATTAATTTGGTGTTCTTTAGTTCTTCTAATGTATGGGCCCTTCTTCTTGTCTACCAATTCTATTTCTTCCATTTGCCCTCAAAAGTCTGGATCACCGTTACACCTTGTTTGGTGCAGCATAGTCATATCTGGTTCTTAGCCGTCAAGCTCCGCCGTCCTTCATTTTGCCAATGTCTGGAGTTATGCTCGGAAACATGTGCCTTGATATCACTCTACAAGAAAAAAATCGCATATGGCTAAGTCAGGAAACCAAGGAGGTCAATGAATATCATCATGCATGAAAATGAAGCGAATACTATTTTTCACATAATTTCGGTGAATAACATAACTTCACATTATTTAGATAAAGAGAGAACGAAGAACCTCCACTGATGTTCATACTGTGTAGGCTGTTGCCCCATCTTGTTGAAACCCTACACGTCAAAGGGGAATATATTTTTGTCGTAATTTATGTAAAAAGAAATTGTTTATCATTTCCATATAGCCCTCTGAATTCACGGTAACAGCATTCCCATTATTGTCTTCCGAAAAGTAAAAACCATCACGCCAGTTTTGGTCATAGTGCACGAAACCGTTTCTTAAGGTTCCCATCTACGTGGCCATTTTGATTTCGTAAACATAATGTTAATCCTATGGAATTAATACTACCGTTTTCTAATCTATACTATTCTATCTATTTGATTACAAAAAATGCATCCTAAAGAGCAAAAAATAATGAACGTTTCTGCAAAATTTCGTTTTGCCTTCAATTTTTGCAAAAATTTTAAATTTCGGAAAACCTACAAATAAATCATCAAAATAGCTGTGAATAAATTTTTAAGAATCGGAGGAAGAAATGTAATTCTGCGCAGGAGCCTTCATTATTTTTTGTTATTTGGGACACCTTTTTGCATTCAAATAGACGAAGTAGTTACAGATTTGGGGATAGAAGTAGAAATTGCATAGGAATAACATTACATTCACTGAATCAAAATGGCCAGTAAAAGGGAGTCTTAAGAGCTGTGCAATGGTTTTATGTGTAATTCTATCAGATTTTCGGAAGTGGCAGTTGTATGGACTCATCATACCACGGAGGGGGAAATGAGTTTTATCTCTCTTGAACAAAATGAAATTTTTATTTTTCTCGAAAATTACTTTCATCTCATGCGCGAATTTCAATCGCTAGGAATTAACCCCGGGCTTCAATTGTCGCGTCATGGCCAATTTGGAAGGGTGGAATAGCAACTCTAAATGCAAAATACGTCTTGGATAGCGATTACTTAGTCCAAATTCTGAAAAAGGCTTCCAAGGATACGGACTCGGATTGCGCATCCCTGTTTGCCTAACTCTTCCCACATTTTGAGTGAACCGTACCGCTCGCGCAGCCCCCAGCTGTCGTTTGCTCATTGGTATATCTCGTGTACCAAGCGTTGAAACTCAACGAGCAGCAGTGTTACAATCGACAGCAGCTTGATTTCTTTAGATATTGAAATGAAGACGAACTCAACATTGAATTGTTAGGATAAATTCGTTCATCTCGAGGAAGTAAAGTATGTAAATGCGCTGTGCTCTATTGTCTACGACTTACAATACAGTACTTAATTTAATACAGTACGCATTTAAAGTTAATAAACATTTCATAAACACGAGGAGTTTTAACATGAATATGGGAAGGTAACATTCCATTGAAATTACAGGATCGGATGCAAAGTATAGGATATATTTCATTGCATGAAACGGAATGATTCAAACAAAAATGAATAGTATAATAAAATATACAGTCATCTATATGATAGTAGCGAAGTCATAAATGAATGTTGTTCTTGGGGGAAAACT
This sequence comes from Nephila pilipes, assembly GCA_019974015.1. Lineage (NCBI taxonomy): Eukaryota > Metazoa > Arthropoda > Arachnida > Araneae > Nephilidae > Nephila > Nephila pilipes. The sequence continues at coordinate 288,401 of BMAW01002887.1, read as the reverse complement.
ATTCTAAGATTGGATCCTATTGCCTAATATGTCAAAAAAAACAGCCTTAGGTGTTTGGTTAATTGGTTCATTAATTAATCAAAGTCGTACTTAAAAGCAACAAGAGGGGTATAGATGATTGAAGACATAAATTTTAAGCTACCATCGAATGACGACACACACACACAAGCTAATATCTTAATTGATTGATTGGTTTTATTAACATCGCACTAGAAGCAACACGACGGCTGTCTGTGAGAGACCTCGTAATTTTGAACCTTGGTCAAATGACGAGGGTGACATCTGAGTTGGCAAATCCCTTTCCTAACATCCGCATTATGCCTATTGGGGAACTTTGAGCAACGACAGATTCAACTTGCATCAGTAACGGCTAATGATGGATCTTTAGTGGCATCAAGGCTCGAACCCACAACCGGCCGCAAGTCCGTGACTATGACCACTAGGCTAACGCGACCAAGTAGAAAACCCTACTTTCCTAAATTCCACATAACCCCAACGTAAGGATTTGGAGCCTCTACTGATTGAACATGAATAGCCCTTATACACAACTTTCTCTTACGGCATCAGAACTACTGCAGCAGCTTTGATGGTTTGGACACTAAATAAGAATATTTAATTTACAGAAATTGTGGCAATAATAAGGAAATAGTGAGTGAGTGATGGCAGAGTTTAATGGCGCAGAAGATCTAGATGTGGCTATTCTGCGCCAAACAAGATATAACTATAATTAAGACTTTAGAAAAATGCTAAGAAATAAAAATTAATTTATAAGAAGAGGGGCCGAAAATAGAAAGGATCGCTAGGGGTGCTTCACTCATGTTTATCAAAGACAGAAAATATCACTAAGGCGCCTTGGGGCTATGATACCCATACCTACTTAAATAAAATAAGCTCCTGATAGCGCAATAATAAGGAAACACATATAAGAAAATAATGTAAAAATGGAGTAACGTAAAAGAAGCATATTTCACCTCTTAGGTTTCCCAAAAAGTTTGCTCACCCTTGCTTTTTACAAAGACTTGTGTTTTTTTATATAAAAACATTCGTTTACACATACAAGGTGTTCTTAAATTCTTGCAACAAATTACACACAGTAACATCTTATATAGGGCAGCATAGCCACATATGGCTCTTGCGCCATTACATTTTACTCTCAATCACAAAACAATTTCAAACATTTTTTTTTAAAATTTGTCAAACAAGTTCATGTTGCTTCACGCATGTACAAGTCGAATTACAGATAATTCTCATCGATGGATCTTTCTTTGTAACTTTTTGAATATGGGACTAGAATTATAATTTATCTGTATTTTTTTAAACATCTTTCGAGCAGTGATAGAACTTTCCCATGACTGAAAGAGTTTCTTAAAATTTTCCATTTATTGTATCACTTTCTATACACATCATTTATTTAATTAATTTCAAAATGATGAAAGTAATGCTTCTTTAGACTTGAGTAGTACTAAATAAACTTATATTTTACATCCTCCTCTGTTATGTTTAGATTTATCTTAACGTCGTAGAAGGCAATATCATTATTTGAAAACTCTTAAAGTGTTATGCAGAAACAAAAATAAATTTTTCAGTGATATTTATGCGTGTTAACGATTTTTACAGTTTTCATTTTCTTAAATATTTCTTTCTTTAAAAAGTGTCTAATGTTCTTATCACAATTCTATTTAATGCAACGCCCAATTTCTCTACAAAAATAGAAAATCAAATTTGATTGAAATTGAGAGCCGTAAATAAACTTATCACCAAATTCCATTTACTGGATTTTCGAGACTCATAAATAATAAATATGTAAAGTAAAAGGGAAATCAAGTACAAAGAGCATTTCAAAGAAAAGGAAACAGTTGATTTTAGGTTTTATTTTTTAATAGAATGTGTTTTCGAAGATTTTAAATAAGACTAGTTGAATGCTTGAATGCCATATCATCGTTTGTGACATTAATTTAACATTCTTTACGTATTCTTATGAGAATTATTTAGAGAAAGAATCGATGAATGTTTTTGTTAGAATTTTAAATTGTACCGAACATTTATTTTAGAAGAGTTTAATTTAATATCAGTTTGTGAAATGATGTCTTTAGAGATGTTTTTAAAAGAATTATGCAAATTTTCTAAAATAAAATTTAGGGAAACTTGACACGGGATTAATAGGTATGATATCAGTTTATTACTTTGTAAAGGAAAGAGTGAATTAAATCTGTCTTAAGTAATAAATTGGGTTTTTCAATAAAGTCGAATTTTTAGTTATGTGTTTACATTTTATAAATCGTTGACGATTGCTGGAAAATATTTGCTCGTTTTTCTAGCAGAAAAATAAAAATAACCTCATAGTTAAAAATGGATGCACCTGAAAGGAATTGTCAGGTTAAAATGATATTTGAAAGCAAATTAGTCTCATTAACAACACGAAATGATTAATAAATGAACGCGTGTACGACAACATTTGTTAGTCAAATTTCAAAACCATTACAACTGTCAATAATGATCTGCCCCAACTGTTTATTTTTCCACATGTCGTGGCATGTGGTCGTCGACGCTCTTAACTTATCTCATCTGATGGAGATTGAACTTTGGTATATAGATTTGAAAATTTAGTGGTAGCGATGGAGTCTTAACAGAACGGTATGAGTTACAGGTCTGGCGGTGCAGTTAGCTAAGGTATAGTGTGTAAGACTGCGAGGGAAACTCTTGAAATGGCAGCAATGTGAGCACGAACGTTGTCTAGTTAAAATATAAGACTGTGGGGGGGACGTTCACAAAATAAACGGCTATAGGACGAAGGACTTCATTATTGTACCTTTGGACCTTCAAAATAGTTGTTATGAAGAAATGGTGGTCAGGCATAGTACGAAACTAAACCCTATACCATTACAATCTGCTGTCTGGATGTGCGTCAACTCGTCCATGGTTGACGAAGACCATGCTTCTACGCAAGGGTGCGTTCATTATCCTCACCAAAACAAAAATGAGGCACATCATTAAAGAAGAACCTCTGCCAGACCGTAAGACTTCATGATGTTCTTTCTTGACACCATTGCATTCACCGGCGATGTTGCAGTGGTGTCAGGTTGTCCAAAATAGAGCAACGTTTGCGTAAAGATCTCCGTTCAAGCAATCTGGAAGCACGCAGTCATCTGCTAATGGTGTAGGATTATGCAGAAATGGTATCACTCCTTGAATAATGTCCAGACTTATGGCAGTTGATGTGCTTTTCTCTTATTTTATGAGTTTAATTAAAATGAGTTTAAAATATAATAATTTTATATGGACCAATATTTATGCCCCTTTATATATAGAATTTTTTTTATTTTATAGACAGTTTTATATCTTTTCTAATTTTTCGATTCTTAGCAAATGTTTTTATATAATTTTACTTTCTAAAGGTTTTTTGAGCGTTTCCCCCTTTTACATAGTTTTTTAGATTTATTTCATTTAATTTTCACTTTCTTTAATAGATGACGTCAATGATTTCTTTTTATTTACGAAAGCGTATATTACATGACATATTAGTTTATATTGCTTGAAATAGTATTAATTGGGAACTAATGAAAGTTTTTATTTTAATCTATATTAATATTTTCCGTATTCTTATATATTAATGTTATATTTTATTCATTATATATATCTATGATCATTTTTTGATATTTAATGTGTATTTTTCTTTGATATTTCTTTTTCTTCCAGTTTTCTGATCTCTTTGTTAAATCGATTTGGTTTCAAAACCATTTAAAATGATATATTACTGATAGAGAAAATAATTCAAAAATAACCAATAATTGGCCAATAATTCAAGAATAACCTACAAAAACTGTTCAAAACCAGTTTGTGTAGTTTAAATATGTTTAATATATTTAATTTTTACCTTCTCACGTTTTGAAATAAGTTGCTTTATCAAAATACGTTTTTTCTGTTTACTTTTCTTTGGTTCTTTTGTCTTACTTTTTATTCTTAACATTATTAGATTATTTTAATTTCTTAAGTTTCTGTAAAGTCAATTTTTTTAAAAAAATGGGTAGCAATTTTACTTACTTAGAATTTTTTTTTTCAATACACAATGATTTTTTTAGAAACTTTTTGTTTTAAATTTAATTTATGTGATAAATGTTATGAATTTTTCTGATAAAGTTTCTTTATATTGTAATTTTTAGTAATATTCTAATTGAAAATACGTTTTTTTCTTTTCTTTTATTATTGGTTAACCTTTTGATTATTTTTTTATTTACATGTTAATTACTTTTTTCACGATATATATATATATATATATATATATATATATATATATATATATAT
>BMAW01002887.1:264579-283999 GCA_019974015.1 Nephila pilipes | reverse complement strand
ACACACACACACATATATATATATATATATATATGTGTGTGTGTGTGTGTGTGTGTGTGTGTGTGTGTGTAAAAATGATATTTGATCAACTTTTAAAACAGCAGTAAGAATAATGCCGCATGGCTAACTAAGCCACTTGAATAACATTGATTTTTGTTAACACGTATTACAATAACGCATATCGCGAGTAAATTTATTTTTTGTGTTTTAGAGTTTATCCTCAAGTATAAATTCTGTTAAAACTGTATCAAACAATGACGTAGTTTCATGTTGACACTATTAAAGAATTATTACATTTTTTGGGATATTGTTTTATTCACATAAGTTTAAATCACTACGATGATAAATACACAGAATTGTTTGAGAATTCCTGTTTTTATTTTGTTATCCTAAAAATATAATTATTTGGAAATTGAATCAGAAATTTCGTATTAAATCCAGAAATTGATGCTTGTTGACATTAACGAGTAATTCGAAATTTTTCATGAAATTGTTTAAAGTAGATTATAAGAAGTAAACAATTTTGCTAGTCGAAAAAATACCATGAACAAATTAAAATTCCTTACGCAATAAGAATTTTTTAAGCGAAGAAAATTAGTAAGGAATTTAGAATAAAACATAAGATTTATATTTATTATTATTTTACTTATTTCTTCTATTCAAAAAGGGTGGGTATTATAACTTTTTAAATTTAAAGTCATGATTTAAATGATACATTTCTAGAACCATTCACAGTGAATGACCAGTGCCTAATTTATAATTAAAATTTTAAATTATAAGCTGGTCTAGTTCCAATTTTCACAACAGATTAGAATATTTTTGATGCTGCAGTATTAATTTCTTCCTTCAGAATTAAAATAAACGCTGGTATGGGAAAAGTATTCCTTATTTATAGCATGGTAATAATGAAGAAAAGGAAAATATCTAATTAAGAAAGAATATTCCAAAGAGAATTAAGTATATATATATATAGACAGATGTTATCGTTAAGATAAATTGTTGTTACTAATGGATGCTGCCATCTATTAATCGGGCCTGAAACAAATTTGACTTTGATTCATAAGATAGTTTTGATTGATTTATAAGTTAGTTATCGTAAATTAGGTAACCATTTGATTGATGTCGCAAAGAGATGTTGATGTTATTTTCCGTCGAATTGTCAACGTCAATGGTAAATGGATTCATCGTTATTCATCGGAAATCAAAATGCAATCAAAACAATAAGTTGCTTCCTTTGAATCAGCTTCAAAGAAGGCGAAGATGTTCTCATCGACCGGAAAAGTTGTTATCAAAATTATTTCAAGTGCGAGAAATATCATAATCTTGAATACGAGTAATTAAGACAAACATAGTTATCTAGTGAGTCATGAGTTTTACTGAAACCAAACAATTTTCTATACTGTGAGCACTATCTCTTGGATTTTCTAAGGACTTGTTGTTCGACCCTCGTATATATGTATATGTTTCTAATGTTAGAGCCTGAATATAGAGGGCGTCTTGTAAGGTTGAGTGTAAGTTGTCACTCATACAATTTTCTTAGTGTCAGAGTGCACTGCGCTAATGACCAACGTAACGCAAAGGATATAAATTGTAAATGGAATTGTTTTATAAGTTAAAAGATGTAAGTCTGTTTTTCTCTCCCGATCATAGACAAATATTAAATGAAAGAAAGTTAAGTTAAGGAAAATTGAAATAAATGAATGTTAGGTTAGAAGTAAAAAATTAAGTTAAAAGAAAAAAATATGATAATAATCAGAAGGCTTCTCAGAATGTATATATATGTGTGTGTTTAATTAAACTTGAATATTTTTTTAATCAAATAAAAAAATCTTAGGAAGTTATCTTAATAACTAAAAAATGAAACTATATGTAAGAAATTATCTTTTAAATTAAGTCATGGTAACAAAGAAAATTGAATTAAAATACTGTTGCAAATTTAACTATAGTAATTAATCTTTTTTTTAGAAATTGCTATTTCTATTTCTATTACTATAGAAATTTCCCCGAAGAAAATAAAATAAGCACAGAATTAAATTGATAACTACCGAAATTATCCCAAAAAAGACAAATAAGATCAAAAATTGTAGAAATTCAAAATTTGAAGAAAGGTAAAGGAATTTAGTGAAAAATTTTTGATTTGTAATAGGCTTTAGATTTCTGGACTGGGTTTATCCAGAATGTATTGTCCTAATTTTCTTCATAAACTAAATATATGTCAAATAAAGTTATAAAATCAAAATTACACGCAGACATACACTTTATTGTAGGACTTGGAGGAGAAAAATGTAATAGACTTGGCGACAATTGTATTAGACTTGGCGACAATTTCAAAAATTAGATTTTTGGACAATCACTTTCAAAATACGTCTAAAGAATTCAAAACATGATATGTGTATTGCTAATTTTGTTTGACAGAAATAGAAAAAGCTACTAAAAAATGAAAACTTCTATGTTTTTTTTTTTTTTTTTTAACCATTTTTTCATAGTTGTGAGTACTAAAAAAGCTTCATAAAAATGGCAGAAAGTTATGCATTTCATTTTGTATTTATAATAGACGAGGGATTAGATTACGAGCGGATCCACATGTCGAAGCCCATGTTAAGTTAGACACGAATTATAAAATATTTTTTCCTATTTTAATAAAGTTGAAAAAAAAAGATAACATAATTAGTAAATTTCTACAAAATGGACATATATGTTTTCAAAACATATGTTATTTTTTAAGTATATGGTACTGAAACCGTTTATCTGAGAGTTTCCCTAGATATGTAGATATCCATTTTCGTTATCGCATAATGACTGCGAGGAAACGACTGAGGGAAAAAAAAAACTTCATATTCTTAGTGAACAGTCAATTTAATGCACCGACGAGATTCGAACTCGTGATCTCCTGTTTACTAGACAGGCGCTTTAACCAACTGAGCCACGGCGCCTTCCGTGGTACAGCTCACATACGTGAATTCTTCTTAAAGTTTCTAAAAGGGAAGCAATTTAGGAGTAAAAATGTTTCAGTGAATATTAATTCTGAATGACGAATACAATTGATCCATATACACTCTTCAAACATCCTTTCAAACCAAAAATTAAAATTTGCCCAAAATATGTTTTATCGAAATACATTATTTGTATAAAATGAGGGACAGAAACAAATCCTAAATATATTGGAATATCATGAGATGTATTTATGATGTGTTCTGTTAAAAAGCTCGCAATCTTCTGTTCATTAAACAATAGTTTGAACCGATTAAGCCAAGGATCCCTCTACTGCTGAAAGAACATTTTATTTTACTTTTTTTTGAATTTTACTTCATTGGATAAAAAGAGTAACTAAGTTATATAATAATGTAAATATGTGTAAAAATAATTTTCTGATAAGAAGCACAATTACGTATATTTATTATATAAACAGGTATTCCATGGGATATAAAAACTTCGATGAATTTTCTGGATGTTGCAAGATGGGGATAACATAAGAAAGAACTTAGTTACTCTCAGCAAAAGGAACAGAAACTTCTCGCATGAAGATATAAGAATTCGTTGTAACCGGTATACGAGACAGGCGCTTCCAACCACTGAGCCACAGCTCCCTTTTTGTTATTTAAATAGGTATGCAATTTGATCCCATAAATTTTTGGAACCAATGATTTAATACATTTAGGAGGAAAAAGTTACATCATTATCTCAAGAAATAGAAAGCGTTACTTGCGTTTCATCCTTTTCCTTGAGTTAAATATATCCATTGAAAAATTATTTTTCTGAATGGAATTGCTGTAATGAATAAAATGGAGAATTAGAACATTATCAATTTGAATAAAAATATTATTTCCAAAAAACCAAAGGAATTCGAAAGTTTCAAAAGAAAAGAATTTACAGTTTTCAAAAATAGTAATAATATAAAAATGTAGAAAAATGCGTTGAAGCATTGTTTAGTTTATTTACCAATCCGAAATTAAAAATATTAACAAAATGATAATACATTCTTTAATCCGTGATCATTTTCGCTTGGCAGCGATTATACAAGGCAACCCTAATAAGATTAAAGAATCTATCCAGATTTACAAAATCTGTTTGCCAGAATGACGTTTTGAGCTGGTACCTTCAGCTAAAGTCGCTTAAAACGAAAGTATTACCGAAAGAATATAATAATACGATTATGGGGGAAAAATCCCTCTTTTTTTTATTTCTGAATGCAAAATGCACTCAACTGTTCATAATAGAAAGATTAGTTACATCACCGGGGTAAATTTATTCTGTATGTCACTGTACAAAAAATAGTCAGTAAATTATATAAATACGAGTAACTGAAGTTTCAAAGGTAATCAAAGATATCCATTAGATAGTGAGTGCTATACATACAAACAACAATAAAAAAAGTAGAATTTGGAGTTGAAATTCGAACATTGTGCTGGAGTTGAGAATTTTCTTTCTGTTTTTTTTTTTTAAATGAAGCTTTGCTCTGTGATTGAAATACGTATACCCTAAATTAAGTTGAAAATTTATTCCATATATATATATTCAGCACAATGTTGAATGCGTTGGAAAGGTTAACTTACAATATTTGTAAGAGAAAAGCTGTTTTAAATTTATAATTGCATAGTGACAAAATAATAAAAGTGATAATATATCAAAATTATTCAAATATAGTGAAAGAACAATTGCTGATTTTTGTAAATTAATTTGGGCTTTAACTTTATATTTTTCATTGTTTTCGAATATTTTGGGAATAGTTGAAAGTTCTGACATTAACTCATTTTTAATTAACTTCACACTTATAAGCAACGCGAAGGTTACTGGTGACGGACATCATAATTTTTAATTTTGGAAATTGAGGATACATTTTAAAAGTTTTTTTTTTATTTTTTACTACCATGCACACTTAAAAAAATGAATTGTTTCATGTAGTGCAAATATTCATTTACCATTTAATTGTAAATTTAATGGTGGATTGGAACAAAAACTAATGCGAGGATCAATTACCTTTAATATTAAAATTTTTTATTAAATTTATTCTTAAAAAGAAACGCAAGTTTAGATGATTTTAGATAGGAGTTGGAATGCAGAACTTGCGAGTATTTATCCAAACACAGTCATTGTTCTGAAAACACATGAAGTACGAGCTTTGTTGCACAGTTGAAGTACGTTCACAGAAATACAATTTCATACTTCATTCAGTTTGTTCTGTAAGGAAATGCTGTTTTGTTTGTCATACAAGTTGAATTGTTAGTTTGGGAAATTGTTTTAAAATGTTTTTATCTATGTTTAATTTATAATAACATAAATTATATGCGTATATGTTATGAATATAAATGAAAAGAAGCAAAATAAGAGATTGGGTACCCACAAAAAGAACTGAGACTATTGCATTGCGCGAAAAAGGTCTTACGTTGAATTGCAAATAGGTGAAAAGGCAACAACTACAGGATAATACAAAAAAAAATTTGCGTCATAAGGAAATAAAAAAGGCTGAAAGATGCAAAAAATATGCTAAGGTTGTTGAAGACAGATAGATAAAAATGATGCATTTGAAAGACAGAAAAATGTCTTCTGAAAGCATCATAAATAACTCGAATAACAAGGCTGTCGATGTTTGTGTGAGTTCTTGAACAACAAGAACATGGTTGTTTTTGGATTTCAGAGTTGGATTCAGAGAAAAAAAGCTTTTCTTAATCTACGACAACATCAAAGAAACTTACTTAATGGAAAGGTGACCAATAGAAAGAGATTATTTGGTCTGAAGAGAATAAAAATATCCTCATTATGAATCGATTATCGGAAATATGTGTGACACAAACCAGAGGAGGAATTACATCCAGATTATATTAAGAAAAATCAAGCATTTCATATAAATACATTCAAAAGATTTTTATCAATTTTTTTTTCATTTTTTTAAGGAACTGAATAAATTAATATGTTAAGCCTTGAAGAATACATTGCGTACTCAAATTCAAAAAGACTAATAAGATCTTTTCTTGATTCTTATGAACCCCCATAGATTCTAAATTCCCTTGAATTCCTCCCATTAATTCTAATTTTCTCCTGAATTCTTTTGAAAATTATTTTATCATGCTTGTTGTATAGTTCTGCACTGTACTCACGCCCGTCTTTACATTTATATCTAAACAACGTCCATTTGCGGTAGCTAATTGAGCCATTTCCCTGCGATATTTACCAGCCAATAGCAAAACTTCTCAGCAAATATCTCTCTCTCTCTGCTCAGTCTAAGATTCATTCAAGTATCTACAATACCCGTATCTTAGTTTCTATCTAAATCAACCAATCGGAAAGCAGCTTCTCATCATGCATCAACCAGAATCTAAAACCCATTTCCAGCTTTGTTTTTAACAATTTAACTATGACACGAACTTAGGGGCCGTGGACGCATTTAAGACTCTAGATTAATGCACAACTTGCGTGACCAGTATAATGTCAAACACCCCAATAGAGTATTATCTGGCGCCGTATATGTCAGCAGATTAAAGCGATCGGTTACAAGTAATTGAAAGAATACTAAAAATATAAAAATACAATTCTGGAACCAAATTTGCTATTTTTATTAGTGATTTATTTCGAAATAATATTCAATATATTATTGATGATTCTGCTCCTTTCCACACAGCTTAGATTACAGACAAAGGTTAAAAACTTCAATCACTGGATTGGCTTGGAAAAACAGTTCAACATACCCTATAGAAAATTTGTGACGTTTTCCAGAAACTGTCGTATGAATTCACGATCCCTCAAATAAGAGATAAAGTGTAAAGGTAATATTTACTTGTCTGCTCCGTGTAATAACAAAACAAAAACTTCCAGAACTTGTCAGCTCAATGAAACATAGTTGTCAAGCGATAATCAGGAACAAAAGATACCATACTAAATATTGAAAGTAGTCATACATTATTTACTACGTAACTTCCTAAAAATTAAAACAACACGTTTTGAATATTGAAGTATTTGGATTCTGTTTATTTCTATTTCAACTGAGCATTAAATACACTTTTAAATGATTGATAATACTTTCATTAAATGAATAGTTTATTTTCGATAAGCATGCAAAATTGAAAAATATAATTACTTCAAAACATTTCCACAATTTTGACCATTATTATGTATTAACAATTAAATAAATTTAACTATTATAATTTAAATTACAAGTCAGTACGTTTTTTCACCACTTAGGTAAGTATTTATTGGCTATTTCGATACCGTGTACATAATGTTATTCCTATGGAATTTCTAATTCTGTCCTAAAAACGTTACTAATTTATATACTTGAATGCAAAAAAAGTACATCTGAAAAAGCGAAAAATAATGATTTCTGTGGAATTGCATATTTACTCTAATTTTTCAAAATATTTTTACATCTGCTTTAATGATTCGTTTGAGGGTTTCCAGTATCTAAAAATATTTTTATAGATTAAATGTATCTTAAGTTATATATAATTTTTACAGCTATAAATGAATATATAATAAATCTTTACGTATGAATCTATTTTTAACACAAATACTTCAATGAGAAACTACAATTCAAACTGAAACTATTGTGAATCGGTTGGAAGAAAGCAAATTAGATTAAACAGGTCACGTGCATTCCACACTTTATTTTAAGGAACCAAGGACGGCATTTTGTGATTGTACGAAAGCAAATGCTCTTTTTGTGGCTAAAAATAAATCTTTACTCAATAATCAATCTCCAACACAATAAGAGTGAACTCTATGTATCTAAAACTCTGTGGTTCTCCATTTCTCTCTACAGTGAAATGAACTAGTTAGGCATATCTATGTTTTATCGTAGTTGTCCATCTAGACAATGGGTAGTCAACCTTTTTATACCTACCGCCCACTTTTTTATCTGTATTAATAGTAAAATTCTCTAACCTCCAAAAGGTCCGCAGTAATAGGATTTATAAAGTAGGGAAGTAACTTCATTTTATAAAATGTATTAATAAGAGTTATAAAGAAAGTTAAAGCATATAATCATAAATATTTATAGAATATTTTATGTCAGGATTTCGCTAAGTTTGACAGAATAAATCTTTATAATACAACTTACTGTTTTCAATATACCTTTTTATTCATATTTGCATACATAGAAGCATGAAATCCAAGGAGATTACATTTAATTAATTAAATAAGTGTGGCTATTAAATAGCGGAACTGACGGTGTAAAACCTTTTAATTTGATTTCATATATATTTACTTATTATCCCTTTCAATATACACCTTTCCTCTATCCCTACAACGCTCCATGAAATTCTTAAATTGTTCGAAGCAGTGCTGGAATTCTACTTCTGACAGTTCCATCAATACAAGTGTCGCTTTCTTTTTCACAGTTTGACCGTATTAAAATCTTGTTCCTTTAATACAGATTTCACTTTAGAAAACATATAGAAGTCGCACGGTGCAAGTTACGGAAAATATAGCAGATGATTTAAAATTGGGATGACGTACTTGGCTGGAACTCTCTTAACAGTTCATCTATAATATCTTGACCTTCCACAATTTGGGTCGTTTTTTTTTTCCTTATTCTTTCACGAAACTCAGCAAGGACGTGAAGGTAGTAATGTCGATGAATATTTTGACTTTCAAGAACCCAGTGAAACAAAACAATCCAATGAATATTGATTAAAACAATCATCATTTCTTAGAATTTTGATTTGCTCATTCAAGCTTTTTCGACTCTCGGTGAAGATGGGCAATTCCAGTGCATGAATTGGTTCTTCGTTTTCGGATCATAAGTAAATAGCCACGATTCGTCACACGTTAATATTCTTTCTAATAAGTTTGGGTCATTTTCAATGGCGTTCAAAGCTTCAGTACAAACATTTCAAACGCGAGAATTTTAGGCAATTATTTTAGCATACACTTCTTGCATGTAAAAATGATAATGTAAAATTTACCGTACGGATTCTTTGACAATTCTTACAGTCTCAGAAATCCCGTGAATACTTACCAACTACTACTTAAGTTGAACCAAATTACTGACTTTTTTGTATTGTCATCCGTTTTTGATGTGGGAAGGCGACCCCGGCGTGAATAATCTTCAATGTCTTCTCTGTCATCTTGAAAACGCTTGAACCAATCAAAAACACGTGCTTGGGATAAACACTAATTAACACTTCTTTAACTAAAAATTAAATTTTAGTAGCGGGTTCTCCAAGTTTCATGTGAAATCTTACAAAAAAACGTTACTCATTTATCATTTTACAGCTTTTAATGTGAACGCAGGCTACAGGTGTATGGATTTGTTTACAGAAACGAGAGGTACTGTATTCGAAAGAGAAAGCTTAAAGCTAAAATGCTGTTGGCCACTGTCATTGGCAGCAACTTTCCTTTTCTGTATCAGCGTCAGTTTCGGTATTTTCTATCCACCTCTTGTATTAATGAGATGTCTGAGATTGATGCTTGGAAAATGATTACTGGATATCTGACTAATTTTCTAAGTAACAAACGAGGGTCTCCTGTTTCGGAAATATTCAGGTGGTTTCTCTCTTCCGTCATAATATGTTTAACAGTTGTAAAGTCTGATTCTTAAAGATATATGTAAGGAAAAGGTATCAATACATTGAATATCATTTTCCATGTATTTCGATATATATATTATTTTGCAATAGGTTTTCATATCTACCTCTATCGAACTTATGTTTACTTTATTCATCATATCTAATTTCTAATAGTTCTTCTTAGCAGGTATCTGCTTCTTCAGAATTTGTGGTAAAAGCTTTTTTCATTCCAGTCATGCACTTTCAATTTCAAAATAACTTCTAATTGTTTTTCCATGTCCAATTTTAATTCGTTGAGGTGGCTGCAGAATCTATCAACATCCTCTGGAGTTACATCATCTTTTTTGGATGATAATTCAGGAAAGTGATGAAATCCTCTCAATAGATAATAACGAAGATAGATTAATAAATTACAATAATCTACCACCCACCATGAAAGCTGGAACGCTCAATAGTGGGCGGTAGGGACCAGGCAGACTGCTACTTATCTAGACAATCGTTCTGTTTGCTAATTATACTTATTTCAATTTACATTAAAGTTACGTCAGCTTTAAAATGTACCCCATATTTTAGCTGTAATAAATCTAGAAATTATTTTTAAAATACCTGCAACAATTTAAAATATTTTCCTAAGAAATGTGAGTTTATTCTTTTGACTTCCCCAAATAAATGTCGAACCTTGACATTTTAATCTGCTTATAGATATGGATATGGTACCCTCGAATAAATACGCAACTTTGTACTTTTCTTCTTTCACACTAACTTGAAAGTTATTGATGTCGCAAGGGCTTATAATTAAAATATGTGTTTGGATATGTGTAGAAAAATAATATTCATTTAGTAAATGTAAGATAAGTTATTTGACTAGGAAAAATGTATATGATACTTTGGAAAATTGATACTGTCTAGACTATGTTGATTGATTAACATTCAAATTAAAAATAACAATTAAAATATTTCTGTCTTGAAAGAAGTTTTGTTTCTCTTTCACGCAAATTTAGATTTATTATTACGCGAAATTAAACATTTTTTTTAACGAAAGCTCGAATTATCTTAATTTTGAAATTTTCTTTAGAACTTTAATCAGAATATATTTATCTTTGAAATATATGTGAATGTGTATTCAGAATCTTTCTATGTGTACAAATGATTACAATTTATATGAATAATCATTTTCTAAAGTGTTCTCATTTGGTTGAAAATTAAATATAAATTTTAATATAATAAATTTAAAACAAATTTTTTTGTTGTTATTTTATAAATATAGAATATCAAAATTGCAATGCAATTAACATGATAATTGTGTTTATGCACCAGTGAATTAAAATTATTTGATTTGTTCATTTCAAGCTGTGATAAATTTCAATAGATTTGACCTTTTTATTAAATACTAAAAAAATTTCGTAATTATTCGCTACGCACCAGCGCACTACTTCTTTGCGTTTCCTCACACAATGCTAGCCACCAAATAATTCAACATATGAAGAATGAAATGATGCCAAACGATTATTTAAACTTGTCATGGTTGCTATGACAAAATATGTAAAAATCAACCGTAGCTATTAAAAGAAATCTCGTTTCTATTTTATTCGTCTGCACGAAAGTGTTAATTCGCCTACATATTTAAGGAAGGATATAATAACTGCTAAGTATTACATAATCAAGGTGTTACTGTGTCAGTCAACGACAAAATGCGCAATCAATGACTATTCACATATTTTTATTAAAAATTTGTGTATATATATATATATATATATATATATATATATATAAATAATAATAATAATAATACCAAATTATCATGAATTCCACCTTAATTATAAAATTTAATTATATTTTTACAAGAAATATTTGATACAATTAATATTCAAAATTTTCTAAAGTATATAAGAAATTGTTCTATGTACTGCTTTGACAACTGATTTCTCCATCAAAGATGTTATTATTATATCGAAACTATTGCTACCTAAAATTGATTACATATATATTATATATTATCAATTTTAGGCATCAATAGTTTCAATATAAGAATAATAACATCTTTGGTGGAGAAATCCGTTCTCAAAGCATTGTATGGAGCAATTTCTTATGTTCTTAAAAAAATTTTGAGTATTATTTGTATCAAATATTTCTTCTAAAAATATAATTAAATTTTATATTTCAATATAATCAAGGTGGAATTCCTGATAATTTGGTATTTTCAAAAAATTGTAAATAAATAAGCTATACGTTTTAAACATTTATTTCCAGATAAGGTAAGAATTATTCGATTCCCACAGCATGGAAGACGTGGACATGTATTAATATAGAGTTTAGCTCCTTTTGTAACATAATTTTTGAGAATATATGTGAAAATTTATGTCGTTTTCTTTTTACGACAACAATACGAGTATTTACGCTTAGCTTAATATATACATAATTTAATAATTTATTGAAAGTTACAATTTTAATATCTGCAATAAATAGTATTGTCTACTTTAATATTTTATCGTTTGCTTCAATTTTAATTCTCGATTTAAAAATTTGATTGTTGTTGCGTAATCGTTTGTTTTATCCTTTTTGTTGTTAAACTTTGGCACCACATTTGTATTTGAGAAGCTTCAATATATTGAATGTAACGAGATGTGCGAAGCGTTAGAATAATTAATAAAATGTTATTCATGAAAGTGGTCTATTTTAGAAAGTTTAAATTAATCTTTCGAGACAATATTATTTTTTACAGGCGATTGTGGTGCCATACCTGTAAAGTTAAGAGAAAAACTTTTTAAAATTTAATAAAAATAATTAATTATACATAAATACTTAAATTTAAGATATTCTATAAAACGAATAAGCTTTTATTATCACAACATACTGATATTTCAACACAACAAAGAATTAAACCTACAACTTATCCAGTTTTCATATTTTCTCAAAATTTCTAAATTCGAGGATCATTCAATATTCAAACAAACATTTTTAGTGAAGGAAACTCTTAATACGGCAATTGAGACTTTCGTAAGTGCTAATTCATAACCCTGCGAAGAACGTTATGCAGCTCTTCGATTTATATCTCTACTTAAGCATAACCTCTGAAGTCTTAGCTACGATGGTGTGTTCGCTCGATGAAAGTACTTTTCAAAAACGGCCTTCTCTGTTCTGATTTTTACTTTTATAAAGTGTAAAAATACCAGAAATGTTCTGGACAAAGAATTTGGTAGTGGTTGCACGCAGAGCTCGAGTTTGTGCGCGTGGCTGGAAAAGTTTTAAAGTCACTAAAGCTTGTCCGTGTTTCGTTTTTCAGTGACGTTGTTGGGAAAGGAAACAAGTTATCAACAGCTTACACTACTTAGATATTACTTGAGGAGGAAATGTCCTGGGTGGCAGAAAAAAGGCATGTTTCTTATGCAAACAATGTTTAACTTCATATGGCCCAATTAGCGCTGGACACTACTTGCAAAGTGGATTGAGAGCTTCTATTTCATATTCTTTAAGCCCCTGACCTTGTCTCTTTAGACTGTATTTGTTTTGTCTGATGAAAGAAGTTTTGATTGGTCTCAAGTTCAATGACAAAGAAGGAGTAAAGAAAAAAGTACAAAAGGGGCTGTGAGTTCAAAATAAACAATTATTTACTAAGGATATAAGAGAATAATACCAAAAGGATGAAAAAAGATCCGAGAAATTAAAGAGAATTATGAAGAAAAATAAATAAATAATTGTATTAATTTAATAAAGCATTTTTTTTGGAAAACAGTTTGCCCACTTAAATTATTAAATGGCTTTGATGAGTCCTATTACGAAAAATAACTAGTGAAAACAGATTGAGATTAATGTACACGTTTAAGAATTTATTTTTCGTAATTAAAGCATGATATTAAAAAACATAAAAATGCAGCAATGGAACGGATTTCGAAACTTCAATGAAATAATTTATTGATTGAGTGATGAAAAAACTCTCATTAAAACAAAACTTCGCACCTACTCTTTTCAGTTCTAAAAAAAAACTTCTTAAAACTTCTAAAAAAAAGTAGAGTCATCGAAGAAAATAACATTTTTAGTGATGTCATAACTATTTATTTTTGAATGAAAATATGTAGATGATATTTTGAAGATGAGTCGTTAAAAATTGTGCATGTTTTACATTTTGTAAGAATTCTTGTAGAGAATCATTTTTCTGTTATCTCTCTATATACTAAAGGGAAATAGAAACAAACTAAGCTTAAATCAGCCGTGAATTTATTGATATAAAGTTATTTTTTTGGTTACGAAAGAAAATCTGACAAATCTTGACACAAGGGCTCTGACAGGAATTTTGGTAGGATATAGATGTCAGTCGAAGAGAAAGACATAGTATACTTGATTGTAAATCAAACGGAATCCAAGTTCTTAGACGTGGAAATTTTTTTGTCAAGCTAACATAAAGAAAAATATATTTTATAACAGTGATATCTGTGAGATACACACAGATAGGGATGTATTTATACTCAATAAAATGAAACTGAGTGAATTATTATACCGGGTGTACTAAAACTTCCCTAGTATTGAGGAGTTTTGAATTTATTATACAAGAACGACGAAATTTAAAACATTTATTTTTAAGCTAAAGATGAAATGCACATCTAATGTATAGAAAATATTTTTTGGGCTTATATTAACAGCAAATGATTAAAATGTTCACCCCTGTCTTGGAGCATATCTTAAGAAACTTGAAATGAAAAATGAAAAATTGCTTGAAATGACCTCTAAAACCGTTTGAGTATTATGGGAATTTTCAGATCATATATTGTTTCGGTGTTTATTTTCATAAGCTTTGTTCTTTAAATGTATCCGACTACATTCGGAACCACGATTTTGAAAAAAAAGTATAAATACTTTTTGTGTTAATTAGTGTCCTCTGAATTAGAATGTACATAAAAAAAAATTTTAAAATATTTATTGCAATGAAAAAAAAAATGCAATTTTTCTGCATAAAATAAGGAAAAAACAGCACATTTTCAAAATATTTTCCTTTCATGAAAAATATTTTTATAATATTGTTATTTATCATATGTATTAGTTTGACACCTGTACATAGCCTGAATTAGGTTTTTTAAATAATTCACATTATTGGTAGAGTTATTATGAGTCGAAATAACAACATATATGCATTAAAATGGGAATAAATCACTTATGAATCATACATTACAAAATTCCTAGTTCAGGCTCTTAAGAATAATATGAAAAACATTTCTACCAAATTTTATCAATTTATAGAAAAAAACATTCGAGTTATCACCTTTTAAATATTGTAAACATACTGAAAATTATATTCTTCAGAAAATGGATTTAAAGCTAAAACTTGCTCAGAAAACAAAGTTATGCATACCAAATAAATTTACCCCCCACACACACATTTTATAAGTCATATATTCTTCTTTCTATTTTCTTTTGAACTTGATTTTCTAGCAGTTCTATTTTTTTTTTTTTTTTACTATTTTTGCTGATGGTAACGAATGTCGTTTGCAGTCAGCAATGCGAATAATGTCGAAGTTCTTAAAGGCATACACTGCACACTGCCCAGGAAAGACGTCTAATGCGTGAAATATTATAACACTCCCTTATAACCATCATTAAAATATATTACATATATATATATGTTCCCAGAGTAAGCGTTTCAAGGTCGGCAAATACATCTTTCGGGATTATTTTCTTCAAGCAACCTTTGAAATATTCATTTGAATTCTGTGATTTGCCATAGAGACAATTTTTTTTAATAAACTTTGATCACATAAATCAAAATATGTAGATTTGATTGTATTAACAATGGTTTTAGGCAGTCTTTTGCATTTTTCATTTACTTTTGTCCCTCAAGCAATAGCACGTTGATATTTACACCAACTAAATAGTCATTTCGGGCACTGGCCATGCATTGGCTGATCCACTCCTGAACAGCTGCGATAATATGCAGCTATTACAGTATTTTGCATTCCCGGCAAGCATTGCTTCACAAACATTGCTTCTAATTGCAATACCGTAGTAATTTTGCAATTTATTAATAAATTTGTCAATAAATTTCTTTTCCACCTAATCCTTTCTGACTTGATTTTAATTTACGAAGTCGGGTTCTAACTCTTTTCTGGGTGTGCCCTATGCACTCATATTTACTAACACTATTTTTTCCATAAATTTCTTTCATTACTGAGTAACTTTGTGAGTGACCGTCACCGTAAAAGTACGAATACAGCTGTCGCAAATAACAAGACCTTTCAAAGATACCATATGCACAAACAGATTCCATGCTGGATGGTAACCGAGAATGATTTCTTGAACAAATGGGATCACTGGATACGTTCAACCTTTTATTTAGAGCCCATATGCGGCAATTCTTCGACATAAATTTGATATCTACAATTTTACCCGTATCAATGGATAAAGCTGTTACACACCCATACGTGTGACCTCGACTTTGTCAAATGCTATCACACGATACACCAAAGCTTGTAAAATCTCTTGCTGATGATTCATCTCTTTTATTTCAGAAGCTCCAGTATTTATAGAATCCTGTGCAATAGTTGTTGCAACTTTCAACAACTTCTTTTCAAAGTTCCTGAAAGCTGACTTGGATAAACATGACATGTGTAATGCAGGGCCCTGCTTTTTCGAACCTTTATGGCCTTTTCTAGTTAGATACATACCTAGAACAAACTGAATATTGATTTCATTCATCTTGTTTTCTTTTTTAGTTGATGAAAAACTATGAATAAAATTGCAGTTTTTTCATTTCAAGTGCATATTGGAAAGAAAACCAAAACTGAACTCTTCCATTGTGTTTATTACAAAGTTTACTCTTTTAAACTTTGTAATAAACACAATGAGCAACTCAGCTTGACACAAAGAGCAGCTCAATGTCACTTGAAATTATTTATATGCTGTAAATTCTATTACCAAGTGTATTCATATCTTTTTTGAAGCTATCCTTCATTAATGTTTCCTACGTTCCAATTTTACGTTCTCTGTTCGTGCTAACTGTATCAGTTGTCTGATAAGCATAATGACGATTACCATGGAATTTTCTTTTTTTTCACTGTCGTTTATTTTTCGTACTACCCATAGTTGAAATAAAGAATATCAATCTAAAAAACTATGATACAATTTAAACAGTTATTTCACATAGAAATAAAATCACAGTTAAAAGTAAAACTCAAACGTAATTCTAACAACGTAACTCAGCAAAATAATAAACAAAGTATATATTGCCACTAATTTTTTGGAAATTGTACAACTAAATGTAATACCAGATTTCTTAAAATGAATCTTAATAAATTTTAAAAGTTTTTTTTTTTTTTAAAAAAAACTAATAACAGTAAAGATTCTTAAAATTATACGAAACAAATGAATATTTTTGAGAGGACATTTACTTCTGGCAATTTTTTGGAACCTCTCTGATATTAAAATGCTTATAATTTGATTTATATGTGCCATAGCTACAAATAGATGATAGCTTTAGAAAAAGAAGATTTCAAATATTTCAATGGATAAATAAATAAAAAAAAAATCGGTATTTTCTCCGATATTCGAGTTTTTAACGTAGTCGGATACCATAATTTTTTCACAGATTTTTCGTCTGGGAAAGCTCAGAACAGAAGAGCAGGATGGCCAAAAATGAAAGAGCTTCAGATGAGTTGATCAGCAAAAAAAATTAAAAATAAAAAAAAAATGGAGCAAGTTGATGGTTTCATTATTCATAAGATGTAATGTCTCTTTTGACAAAGAACAGCTTAGTCCCCTGATCTCAGCATTCCCTGACCTTTTCCTGTGGGGTATATTTAAAAAGCAAAGTTCATGATAATAATCCTCAAACTATAGATGATCAGAAAATTGCCATATTAATCCTAAGGATACAGCAAGTCACTCCTAATATCTAGAAACGCGTTGTCAAAGAATGTGCAAATAAATTCAGGACTGCCTCTAAGAAAGAGGCGTATATTTTGATCATTTGTTGTAAATGTAAGTTCAAAATTTATTTTAGGCGTTATGTTAGAAGTACTCTTCACCATTAGCTTAAAAGTTATTGTCTTAAAGTTCGCTATTTTTGTATAATTAATTCACTAATCGTCATTAAAGGAGCTTAAAGCACAATTTAAAACAGCATTCACAGCTTAGTACCTCTTACAAAAAGATAAACAAGTGTCACAAATTCAGAAAATTCAGTATAACATTTATTACTCTTTTTATATTCCTGATATATTGAATTTTGGATTTTTCATGGATGGTATATAATAGTGTATTTTCTGTCATTGTATTGAGAGAGTACATTGTTTGTTAACATCCCACTGAATATAACACGAGGGTTTGGGGTATGGAATCGTCGTTATGAATCAGGATCAAACGACAAAGATGACACCTGAGTTGGAAAATCGTTCCCCTAGTTTGTACACCATACTAATGTCATTACGGCTTTGCAGTGAAATACGGGGTGTTTCGAAACTTAAGGGCAAAAATGTAAGAGGTGATAGAAAACATTCGAACAAGCAATTTTCAGCATTCAATACAAAGGTGGAGAGCAAGTTGTGTGAACCGCTAGATGGCGTTGTAAGGGAAAGTGCGAGTTTTCTTACTCATCATCACTTCTCTGTAGAATTAGAATCTTTTCCTGATACTGTACGTTGCCATGTCTCCTGAAATCCACGGTAAAAATAATGATATGTGTGAGAAAACTATCGCTTTATGCTTTCCATTACAGCTATGTCTAGCAGTTCAGCGTTTGCTCTTCGCCTGCGTATTATAGGTTTAAATTTGATGTTTTAGACGTTTTCTATCAACCCTTAAATTTTTGCCCTTGAGTTTCAAAATATCCTTTATGAGGGATAAGGTAAATCTTTAATTATTAACTAGAAATCATCAACATATCTGGATACGATTTATTCTTCGTATAAATTGACCCAATGTTGTAAATTACAGCTATTAATGTTGATTTTTTTTAGTATTAAGAAGCCTTAGATTGAAGTAACAAGCAATATGGAGAAGGTAGGGTTCAATCTGCTAAATTCTACAATTATAGATCAAGAAACGTTGGGATAAATTTATAACTCTAAATGATGACTATGTACAAAAGTCTTAAGTACAATTAAAAAAAAACTATGTTCCTATCTCGATTATTTTAAGTAATAATTAAAACTTAGCAACACCCCGGTGTAATAATCAAAACCTTTCAATACTATGGGTACTCAATCAACACTATTCCTTAAACCAAACTTAACAAAATTAAAAGCTGTAATTTGTAACATTTTGCACATAAGGAAAACTGATGAGCATTATAAATTTTATCCAGACATCTCGGTAGTGTCTTAATAATAATTAACGATACTCTCTTATTAATAAATGATTTCTATTGATAAAATTAACAACATACGAAAGGAAAAAAGTTTTTTTTTTTAGTAAATACTTTATTGGAAATGTAAAAAACGGTTTAATTTTTTTTTTAAAGTCAAGAATGTATTATATTGCAATTTGTTTCAGAAATAAGAAAACATGATTGTTTTATGTTTAATTTTTTACGACAGCGGTATCTGAGGTTTTATGATGGAGAGCTCATGGTCTGCGATATTTCAATTAAGTAATGGATTCTAGTCCTGATTTCCCTAAAGGTCCATCGCGTATCAAGGCCGATGCGCATCAAAAGTCCTCTGTAGCAGTAGAATGAAAATTTGAAGAGGAAAACCAGGCTGCCAACTCAGCTGTCGTTTATGTCACTTAGCTGTGTTTCAGAATTACCAATATCCGTTGCTTTTAGCATTCCTAACACATCGATCAATAACTCCCGAGTCTAAAATTGAAAACAACATTTTTTTTGCAAAATTTTTTTTTATTCATCAACATAACACCTTTTGTTAATCACCTTTTAGGGTGATACAATCGTTCCAACGCTTTTCCAAATCTTTTTTTTTTTTTTTTTTTTTTTT
>BMAW01002887.1:214859-264479 GCA_019974015.1 Nephila pilipes | reverse complement strand
CTTTTTTTTTCGCAAGAAATCTTTTTTGTTGCGAGTAAATAGCGATAAACAGCTTTCTGAATCATCGACTCGTTGCTGTTTTTGTTCCATCGAAAGCAATCGCGGCACCCACTTGGAAAAAACCTTTTTCACTTCACTTCAAAAAACCTTTTTCAGTAAATACACTTCCATATGATATCTGTGTCATCTCAGCAATCTCACGGAGCTTCACTTTACGATCTTTCATTATAATTTTTGTCACTTCACTCACATTTTCCGGTGTAACGGCTTCCACAGGTCTACCCGAGCGTTCCGCGTCATTTGTGTCGGTACGACCACGTTTAAACTCGGCAAACCACCGACAAATCGTTGCTTTTGATGGACAAGAGTCCGGGTAACATTTTTCAATCCATTGTTTCGCTTGCACGGTGTTTTTACCCATTAAAAAACAATGTTTTATCAGAACACGAAACTCGGTTATTTCCATTTTTTAAACAAACTACAAAACGACTTTACTCCAACCTCGATAACTCAGCTGTTTCTGGTCCGATCGACTTAAAATTTTGACACGTTTCAAGCAATGGTTAGTACTCTAGAAAGACCTGGCTACTGGTTTACTACGAGCGCCATCTCTGGGTTAGTCTCGGGAGTTATTGATCGATGTGTTATTTCTCCTTAGTGTAACGTTAATGATTAATCACTCAATAAACCTTGTTTCGTTTTTCAAAAGAATAGTTATATTCTAATGAAACCTATAGTTTTAAACACGCTGAACATTTTCTTCTAAATAAGTATTAAATTTACGCCTTAAGTAACTCTACGGAAGTCCTCATGCTATTAAGTTACTTATAATATTTCTAAATAAGTATTACGCCATAAGTAACTTAATAGTATGAGTGCTTCCATAGAATATAAATAAAGCCAATTAAGTGACTGACTGCTTATAAACTTCATATGAATTCGCACTGTACGGGCTTTTGCAATGGACCTCGTAATTTTGAACCTCGGTAAAGTGACGAGAATGACGCCTGATCTGGCTACTCCCACTCCACACTTCCTCTCTACGCCTTTGGGAAGACTTGGAATATCGACAGATTTATCGTGAATCTGTCCTATTAGACTTCAGGTTCTTAGTGGCCTCAGGACTCGAACTCACGTCTCGAGTTTGAGACTATACTCTACCGCGGGACTTAAAAAAAATCCAAAATGAGATTGTTTCCCAAACCGAAATATTGTTGCTCCTGAATATTAATAACAAATGAAATGGCCACTAAAAAGGCCTTTAGTTATTTTACATAATTCCAGCTGATATCAATCATCAATTTGACATGAGTTTCGCACGCAATTGTTCAAAAGAGTTTGCAGTAAAATTCTTGTCACTAGAAACTCGAAGTAAATATGAAAGACATATTTATGTTCGGCAATAGCGACTATAAAAGTTTTATGGAAACCATTCAGATATTTCAGAAGAATGAGTTTGTGCCGAATAAAGTATTTTGATCGAATGGCAATATTCTTAGAGTGATATATTTTCACGGGGATCAATGATGCTAGTTGAACTCATTCAAAACATACAAGCAAGGAAAAAAAAATGGAAACGAATGTGGAGAGCTTACAGTATTAGTTCTATTAGAGTGTGAAAATATCTCAGGGATATACCACATTTGTTACAAAAACCACGCGTACATTTTTCACAGTATTGGTTGAAATACAGGTAAATAGAAACACGTGTTTATCGGTCAATTGAGAATTTTCGTTTCGAATTGTTACCGGTAATTGTAATTTACTTTTAACGATGATTCAGTAAATTATGTAATCGTAAGATGCAAATCCCTTGACATCTGCAAGTACATTATCCATTAAAGAGAACTTGTGACGGCTCTCCTTCCTTGTTTAACTCCACAGACATCTTAAAGTCTTATTAACCCGTTCGCTCTCAGCGTATCACATTAGATACGCTCCTTGAGTGTCTTCTATGACCCAACGTATCATTAGATATACGCTTGATGAGAGCGCTTTATTTCATTTTTTAATGTTACTATATGGCGTTAGATCTATATAGACCGCAAAATCTATATAGATAGGTTATTTGAAGTGTTGATCTTGGTGATATGGGGTTAGATTTCACTTCTGGCTATCAGGGGGGGGAGTAATTGTTAAAAGCACGTGCTGCGGCGCGGTTCTTTAAATTTAATGACATGATTTGAAGGGTGCACTTGCTTTCGGCTTGCTTTTTTCTTTTTTGCTTGCTTCTTAGAAGTTCGAATGAGAATTTATGGCACTTTATGGGGGATTAGGGCTTTTGGCAGCAGATGTTCTCAGCCTTTAGTTTCATTCGGTCGGTTTTTATTTGTAGCGACAGTCATGACGAAAAGAATGTATTTATCTGATGTTGAGATTTGCGAAATGATAAATGAATCCCACAGTAACGATAGCGAAAATAATCCATATCTGTACATAGGCATTAAAGTAAATTAAAAAAGGGGTAACTAGGATATGCCCTTTGCCCTAAATCTTGCTGAAGTGTCAAAATATGTGTGTAAGACATGTGACGTTGTACTATGTATTGAATTTTTTTTTATAAATATACCATACAGCAAAATAAGATTAATCTTTTATATCTATATGTTCCATGTAATGGTACATCATTACACCATGAAATTTATTTAACATATGTAAATATATTTTGCATTTTCTTAAAAGTATTTTTTGTTATGTAATTTTATGTATAAAACATTCAATTTTCGATAAAATCTTTTTTTTCTTTTGTATATATTACGTTTATTGCATTTTAAATAATATATGTAAATACCAAAATATTTTAGTAAATAGACGACTTTAGAGGAATTTTTTTCACGAATTAGGCTTAATATCCAAAACCGTCTGGGCGCAGCGTGACACTCCGCGGTAAGAAGCCGCGGGCCCAGAGAAGCTTTTCTTTATTTGTTTTTTTTTTAGCGAAAGGGTTAAATAGTCAATGGTTAAAAATTCCTATTTAAGCCACGTATGAACAGAGGAACACACTTTATTATGTATCAAATAATATGAAACATCGCTCCTCTCCTCGTACCTCACTTAGCTATTTTAATCTTAGTTTGTGCTCAAATAATGCAGAATTAATTTGCCAAACCACTCATTCCGACTGCAGCACTTCTCGATAATAACAGATTACACATCTGCTATTCTAATCATGGTTCACATCTAAATCATTTCGATCTACAACATCTATCAACTTGTCGCCATTCTCTATTTCCCTTCTTCTTAGATCGAATTCTATTTCGCTTTAAATATCTCTAATTCATTTCATTACATTTCTTATTTTTTTTTATCTAATTTAACTAATAAGGTTTCATTTGGTTGGCAAGAGTTGATATTCTATGCGATTCAAATTACCATAAGTCACTGAGACTAGTGAAGATGAAATCACGGATAGTCGAACACCACAAACTTATTGATTAAAAACAAAATAAAGAACGCAACATGATAATTGACATTTGAAACAAAAAGCAAAAATACATTTACAAAAGAAAACCGAGGAAACCTGGAATGGTTTAACAGGAAAAAATAACGTAGAAATATATTAAAATATATAACATTCGATTTTTTAAACATTATTAAGTCAAGAAGTGAGGAATTTGAAAAAGAAAAGCAGTTTTCCTACGCCCAGATAATTTTGTACACGTATTTTAAGTGTTTATAGTACATTCATTTTACTTTTATTATATTCTCGTTGTTATTCGAATGTAAACATTTAGATTACATATTATTTATTCATTTTAACCACAAAAGAGGCTTTCGGGTATGTACAACCACAAAATGCCATCCATGTTTCAAAATAATGTCTTAAGGACACGTGACTTGTTGGTTTTTATTTTACGGCTAGAATGACTACATTTGGATTAAAATTTAATCACTTTAAATTTATCGTTTGATTTGCTTAAAATACACTCAGGAACATTGAAAATAGCACTCTAAAATGGAAACGAGCTACAATCACGAAACCTTTCAAAGTAGTTGAAGGATATCCGATATGAAAATGATCTTAGTTCAGTGCCAATGCGCATAACCTACTTCCCGCAGTGTCGCTGCAATAAGAGTGTGGGTTCTATATAAACTTTAGCACTTAGTACAAAATTCATAAACTTAATAACCACATTCCAATTCTAGGAAGACTTATATAAATAAAGAATCCCAGGTAGACTTGTGAGAAGACATTTCGCACTGTTAAGCGAGTGTTAGAGGAGACCTGATCATCGGCATGAAAATCGCAAACTGGTCGATGAGGCGTGTTGCTCACCAAGTCAGTCGTTAGGACTGGGCCGTCAGAACATGTTGGGAGCAGTGGAAACGAGATAGTTTCCACGAGAAGAGAACCAGGTCCTTAGCGACCAGGCAAACGACCAAGCGAGAGAGTCGTGCGGCAAGCGCTCGTGGAATCCAGAGTGACTCGTTCCACGATACAATCAGATGTAGGTCTGGCAGTTGTTCCTCAAACTATTTACAGACGTCTTACAGAAGTTAATCTGTAATTCAAGCACCAATGTCGTGTACTGCCTTTGATAAAGAAACAACTATCCACTCCATCTGTAGTAGTGCCAAGTCAAAGCGACGTGAAATGACATAGATTAGCAAAATTTGATGTTGTGTTTAGTGGCGAGTCCTGATTCGTTTTGGAGACAAATGATAACCGCACATGGGTGAGGATACGCCCTGTTGAAAGATACAACTCCTCCCACATTGTTGCGTGACTCATTGCCTGCTCACCAAACCTAATAGTCTGGGGCCCATACCCTATGATAGTCGGACTGCTTCAATTATGGTAACAGGAATTTTAACTGCCAGCTTTATGTTGATGACCTTTTACGATCCCACTTGGGACTTTTCCTAAATGGTCTTCTAGGGGCAATTTTTCAGCAAGATAATACTCACCGTATACATTTCGAGTAATTCAGGACTTTCTGCATCATCTTCAAACTTTTCCATCGCCGGACCGCTCCACAGGCACGTCCTCTATACAGCATTAGTGGGACCAGCTGAAACACCAGTTGCCGCTCTGTAAATCTGTACAGGATTGGGAGGTGGCTGTTCTAAACTAATGGATCCAAAAGCCTCAAGACAACATCCGATGTCTAATCAACTCAAAGCCGGACCGTGCTGTTGTATGTATTGCATCAGGAGGTGTCCGACGCTCTATTGAAGATGCTTAATATTTATCTAATTCTACATATTATATTTGTTTAACTGTCTTGATTTTGGGATCTCAAAAATCTTTCATTTGTATCACTGTGTGTATTAAATTTCACTTCAATCTGAAGTTGCTTTCTTTAGACGCTACTTCCAATATTCGTGAGTGTATACTCATTTTAGTACTTTATCACTTGCTCATATTTTAATATCTGAAAAAAGTACTGTCCAATTCATTATTTTATTGTTTGCTTTAACACCCTGATATATATATATATATATATATATATATATATATAAAAGCAGAACATTTGATCAAGATGTGTGTCACAGTCAGACAATCATATTATTACATTTAAAGAAAAGCTCTTTTAGAAATAGGTATTTTTGTATGTCTCGTGTATTATTCATGGACGTGTTAACAATAAGGATTTCATCATGCTCGCAATAAAATGATCTATTCCCTAAATTTCGCCTACATTTCAAGAGTCCTTTATATAATATATATATTAATATATTATAAAATCTTTCAATATAATAATGATGCCACAGAAATAGATATAATCTTGAGTTTAACATAGTGGTTTCCTTAAAAAGGCTTAGAAAAGAAAGATTTCTTTTTGATTATGAATGCGCTGATGAGAACACCAAAAACCCAAAATTATCTCTTAAAGTTGAAATTATCTTAACAATTAGGGATATACTGCTTTGTATTCCATTGAAGAAAAAATTATCTCATTAAACGAATATAATATTATATTGAAATTTCTAAATGAATTCCGTAATATGTTTCAGTAATGACTTAAAAATATTGTACACATTTTGATATTTCCGAAAAAGTTTTTTCTAATAGCTGTTCAATGTCTAGGGATGTTATCGGTGATGACTTGTACTGTGAGTCAATGATGTACAAAATCATTAATGAATATATTACCCGATTATTGCAGAAAATAATTTAATATTTCCTTATTTTCCAGTATTTTTGCTACCTTACGAATGTATTTAATCCTGCAATCAACTGTCGTAACAGGTGAAAGAAGTTTTTTTAAGCTAAAGTAATTAAAACTTACTTACGATCGTCTACATGTGAAGAAAGATTGAATAATTTAGCTTTAATTGCTATAGCGAAAAGGTACGCCAGGAGAAATTAACTTAGATTGAATTATTGATGAACTTCCAAGGGAGAAAGAAATGAAAAGGATATTTTTATTTAATATTTTATTTAGCAGAATGTAATTATAATGCATGAAATTGAATAATTATTAACTATTTTGAATTAAAATGGGGTGCTGAAATATTTTTACCCCCCCCCTCTCAAAAAAGTGAAACAATAAAGCAAAACAAAAGAGAATAAATTAAATCCCTTATGCTCCTCTAATTTCTTTCAATATTATAAATTTGAGCTATATCAACTGGTTTCTTAAATCCTTTTGAAATGTTAACACTATAATGCTTTCTATTATAATTTTATGTAAATGGGGAATATATTACACATTTGAAGAACTACAGTTGTTTTGTGTGAGTAGTTTCAATATTCTTCGAGGAAAAATATGAATATAATTCGAGCCCTTTTCTGAGATCTAGAGAGGAAGAAATTTTGGCTATAGAGAATGAGGATGATCTCTTTCGGGTAATCGGTTAGTATGTCGGGCGCAAGTATGCAAGAGTGACTCTGATTTCCAATCAACTGATGCAGAAGGGAAGGAATGACTGATGGCACCTATTGCGCCTACCTTGTTGCAGTACTACACGAGTTAACAGATATACTATGCTCATGTCATATATTCTTTCATATCAGGAACCATATCATAACACATAGAATCTGATACACAACAACTAGTGTCCACTATTACCATTCGACGTCTTTTGCAGCTGAGTAGATTATCCGCAATACATCTATTTCCCCGATTATATTTGTCTCAAACCAACTGGTGTCTGAGTCTGCAATAGTGCATTACATAGCATACGTGGATAAATGAATCGAATGCCATTGCCTTTACAATCAATTTACACTTCTGCTTATAATACCGTAGTCGCCGGATTAGAATCTGGAGACAACATGGAGAAAAATTGCTTAACTGTTGCCTTATACGTCAACATAATGTTGCTACCTCTACCTGATATTATACCTAGGTACAGTATTGAATTACTCTCTCTTCCTCATCCCCTTAGTAAGCATTTCCGGTATAATGACTAGCCAGGATTGTATTTCATCCATTTTAGTCTGTTGGGTTAGAGTTATCCCTCACCTTCCAATATCACATTCCAATAGGACAATACGCTACCACTTGTGGCACGCAATATTCAAAACATCTACAATCACCAGATTGTATTGCTATCTTGACATGCCTGTTCGCCCGATCTATCGACAATGGAACTCGCCTTTTCGATGGGAAAACAACTGTGCCGCAATGCACCACCCACTGCTATACCTTATCAACTGGGCAACGTGTGGAGGCAGCATGGACTGCCAGACTCCATCAAGTAATCCAAAGCCTCTTTCATTCAACGGTGTGGCATTTTGTAGCGATTATTAACAGTTGCGGCGGCAACACTCAATATTGATTTCTTCGTCTTCCTCATCTCACCGCGAAAAGAATATTTTCAAACTTTTCATTGCCTCTGTACTGAGTTATCATTCTAATAAATTTGGGTTTGATATTCCTATTCCTATTTCGTGGCCAAGGTAGCCTAACGGTTATGATCCCGAGTTTGCTACCGATGTTGTTACATTGAGGCGCGTGTTCGAATCCTAATGTCACTACAGGTCCATAATTTAGTGCGGCTGATGGACATTAAATCTGTGGAGACTCCAAAATCTTTCTTAGGTGTTGAATGAAATTTTGTTGCGGGAGGTGCCGGCACTGGTGTCCTCTTCATCACTTGAGCGAGATTCAAAATTATGAGGCCCGTTGCCATTTGTCTTCGAGTAGCTTCTAATTGCCGCGTGTATAAGAAAATCAAAGCCCTATTTCCTGTTGTACTTTGAAATGTCAGCCATGTATCAGTAAGTGATTCCTTCCTGAAATTCATCTTCAGGGAATTTCAGCAAAAATGTTCAGTCCCTTCCATTTTAGTATTATAATATTGCTTCCTTGTAATTTAATTATATACGCTTAGTTTTCAAATTGTTTTGCAAAAAAATGCACATTGTTTTCCATATAAATCTCCCCTTCTCAGGTGTGATGTGATGAAATAGAATCTTGCTAAATTTTGTACTTGCGAGAATATGAGCATAACCTCTTTTTTTAAAAGAAAATTAAATCTATAGAGCTGTCACTTTATATTTGGAATTTTATTGATAAATTAAATTTATTGCCTATTCCTTAAATGTATATCAAGTTTTTTTTTCTGCTTTCCGAAACATTTTAAATAATTTTTTTTTTTGATATAAAGGAAGAAAATTTTTAATTTTGAAATGTTTGGCTTAGAAAATATTATGATATATTATTCAGGGTAAGAGTGGCTTAAATTAAATGTCATGATGACAGCTTCGCCTTTAAAACCAGGCCTGGGTATACATAAAAGCGATTAATTTTAAATTATTATTCCTGCCTCACGAAAACAAAAGTTTCCTACAAAGGATAATCGTGGGGTGACCGGGTGTGAAAGAATAGTCCCATTGTAGCTGATGCATGTCGTAAGAGTAAACTGCATCTTTTTATTCCGCATCATATAGCTAGATCATAATTAAATAAAGTAAACAAATGTACCATAATATTTACTTTCTTATTCAACCGTTATATTTCTACAATGTCTGTCTAAATCCTTTATTGAACGATTGTCATACCGAAAAGGAGCAATAAAGTTTGGACAAGATTTACAGTGATCTGTAAAGGAAGCAGACCTTTTTAAAAGGCCTTTGTATCCTTTATTTTATTGGAAGAAATATCTTGAAGTATCTTTCAAATATTTATAAGTATAATGGTTGGGGAAGCATAAATGAAATAATATTTCAATATTTTAGAATTCCTGATGCTTTTTTGTGTTAACTGTTTTGCAATTAATGTAATTACTTGTTTTGTATAAAGAATTGCAAATAATTAAGAAATTTCTAATTTTTATTCATGCAAAAATGAAGTTTAGAAATTTATAAATGCAATTTTTTTTTTAAAAAAAAAAGTATAAAGGGAGGAATAGACTGCTTATCTGAATTGATATATATCTTAACCATTATTGGCAACAAATCTCATTATCTTGAACTTGAGTCAAATGAAGCCAACGAAGGCCTTATCTCTATATTAGGTACATTACTTTAGTGAATTCCACGCCACTTAACGTACAGGTTTTAAAGAGAAAGAGAGAGTTCCTGTGTAAAAATAATCCTCTTCCACAAACTGGATTATTGTAGCACATATTTTGACTACTGCAAACTTCACTGCCATATTCGCTGAGTTATTATGCGACGTTGGTTTTTTTGAAATTATTTTCTTCACAAACCTCGGGGAGTCTTCGGTAAATCTGAATTGCATAAAATTATAACTCCTTGCCAACCAAAAAGGAATTTTATAAGGTAAATTAAATAAAGATAAAAAAAAGTATAGTGAATTGAATAATAGAAAGTGATATTTAAGAGAAATATAATTGAAAGGAAAAAGAAAGGAAACATATGATAACGACCAGCTGATAGATGTTAGTAAATTGTTGAGAATTTTCATAATTAATCGGTTATATTGACAGTAGTTAGAAGCGACTCTTGGTTTGAGAAAGCCTTTATAATCGAACACGTATTTGAATCGGAATGAGTTATCTGGTAAGCTAAGATTTTATTATTTGAAGATAAACTAGAATTAACTGAGTTAAGTGAGAGTCGAGAGAGAGAGAGAGAGCAATTTTGCATATACTGTATTGAGAGATAACGAAGTGTGTTGTCCTCTCTTCGTATTTTCAATTTGAATATTGAATTTACTGACAATTTAATTCAACTTTAAGATGTCTGAGGAGTTAAATAATGAAGATATGCCTTTTTACAAACATTTCCCATGCGGTTGCGTTAGCTCGGCAGAAAGAGTAACGGAATCGTACCTCGTAGGTTTGGGTTCTTTATCATATATCTCTATTGGCAGGACTAATAAATAATCTCAAATCCATCCTAGCTCAAAGTCTTCATATTGTTGGTGTAGATATGGATAGATTGATCGATTGAGACTATATACTTAGAAGCAACACGAGAGCTTTTCCTAATGGTCTTCGTGATTTTGAATCTCTATCAAGTGACGGGGAGGAAAAATTAATATATCATGATTCACCATGCTATCGGGAGGACTCGGAGCGTCAAGTGATTTAAAATGCATTCACCCTACAAGATAGATTTTTGTGGCATCACGACTCGATATTTCCACAAAAGATTCGTCTCGAGCAGGCCCCACGGGTACCGTGGTTAGTTTCGAATTATATTAGCTGTAATTAGCGGGATTTGATTCGAGTAAAATTCGGCAGTCGAAACTCTGTTCAGTAAACACATAAAAGCTTCTCTTTGCGAAATATTTTTTTTAAAAAAACTATTGCGCATAGAAAATAATTAATTTATAAACCACAACTTAAAGTAATGCCTAATGACAAATTATATCCGTCTTACATAAATTTTAAGATGGATATTTTATAACTGTGTATCTTTATTTTTTAGAAATTGTAGACGTCGCAGTTAGAAACATAAATAGAGATAATTTAAGTTGAGTTTCCTATAAACATATAAGTTCAACCAAATACAGAACGTTCAGTTGATTATAAATATACGGTAATGTCATTATCTTTTCCGATCACATAGTTTTAAGAAACAAATTTGATATGTTACCTGGAAACAACAGATTAAAGCAAGGAAAAAAACCCAGTCCTCTTATTTAAAAAGAACCCGTTTCAAAGATCATATATTCATATTTTTCAAATATCTTTTATTTCCGAACACTTTTATTCATATAAAACGCTAAGAACAATGTTCCCTTTCTTATACGAGTATTTCTTGAAGTTGTAACTCTCTGGTTGTATATATATCCGCTAACTTCTCCAAACCTCTAGTGAAATGTTCAGTCTCTCATTAAAAATTCAGTCAATCAAGAAAATAAAATTGCTTTTATTCAAATCTTTAAATACTCAATACTTTGCTTCTCTAACTAAAGTGCGGTCCCGGTAGCCTAATGGTTACGGTCGCGAACTCGCAGCCGGCGTTGTTTTCGTTGAGTCGTTAGTTCGAGTTCGAGAGTGGAACTAACGTTTTCGGGGAGGTTGGGCCTCTCTCGGTTATGACTGATTGATAGAGCAATGAAGTGCGTCTCAGTTCAAGTAAGAGACCCTGAGCAATAATCCGACTCTTCATAGCCCAAATCAGTCCCCGTGTGTTTTCCATACATTCAAAGAGCTCAAAACAGCATTATTTGGACATTATTTTTGAATGAATAACGAAGTTAAAAGAGTGGATGGCATAATTGGTTGAAACGTCACCTAAAACACTTTTACGCACATGGTATACTGAATGTCACAATGGGGTAAATGCATGAGCAATTTCGTACTTTTGAAGTTTTTTAAATAATATTTTAAAAATATCCTTTGTCACGTTATTTATTGATTGAATCTTATAATGCTGTCTCCTATACGCTCAAAGATTTACTGCTCACTAAGTAAAGCTATAAATATTTGCACATATTTTGCAACCGCTGAAGCCGAGTGG
Organism: Nephila pilipes; assembly: GCA_019974015.1. Classification (NCBI taxonomy): domain Eukaryota; kingdom Metazoa; phylum Arthropoda; class Arachnida; order Araneae; family Nephilidae; genus Nephila; species Nephila pilipes. The sequence continues at coordinate 252,652 of BMAW01002887.1, read as the reverse complement.
TCATGATGGCGAACCTGCATCCAGCATTTTTTCTGTCATGTCGGTCATTTAATTCCTGATTCCACTAAAACCCGGAAGCTGTAGCGGGGCTGAAGCACATCAAATCGGTTGAGGTTCTACATCCTTTCGATGGTGTGGTGTGTAAATTTAGTGAGGGAGATTCTAGATGTGGTGCCGTCCTCACCACTTAATCAAGGTTTAAAGTCAGTCGCCAAAAGCTCTCATGTTGCCTCTCAGTGTGAAGTTAATAAACACAACCATTTACTGACTCATACAGTAATTAAAATTGGTTTTAATTAAATGTTTAAACAATTACTACTCATGTGAATAGGGCCTCTAAAACACATCCAGATCTAAAGATTAATATTATAAATTGTTAATTGTTACTTATCTGATAGCTTTTAACTGGATCCGAGTGAGTACCAAACTTGCACGCTAGATACTGCAACACGTCTGTTCACAGATAATTATTTCGCACCAACATTAAGTCAGATAATCCTTCTTCATCGCATCTGTAAGTCTATCTTCAATTTTAGCATCTACTCTCTTATTAAACTCTTTGCAGCTTACACAATCATGTTATTCATCACGCTTTAAATTCTTTCATAATCCAATTTACATAAGTCACGGTTCATTTACAAAAAGAAGCTCTTAATTCAATTAATGTCATATGAGACTGGGGGGATGATGGTTGTATTTCCCATAAGGATTACTGTACGCTGAAATTTTAAAACTGATTTTTTAAAATACTTTTTCAACAAAAATTTAGTGTTCGAAATCCTAAACTCCATGTTTCATCTTGGAAATAAACACTGAATCTTGAGATTAATTTTGAAGTATGAGTCGAAGTGGCAAAGCCCCCTCCCAAGGAAACATTTCTCCCCCCTCCCTGTGAGAATCCAACGTGCTAGTTGGGTAACATGAGTGAGAATTAATTATAAATTAAAAACAAAATAGAAATATAATTGGAACATAATAATAAAAAATTTTCTGGAGAAAGAAGCTTTAAAATTTCTTAATTAGATATAAACAACTCATTTAGAATTACTCATGAAACTTCAGCAATGCTCATCAAACTATTTCCAACTCTTTTTCGTTGCAGCGCAACTAGATCTTTCAAAAAAAAAATTATTTGGTTCAGGCAAAATATTTATTTTTAATTAGATTCATTTCCCCCAGCTTACTTTTTCAAAACAAACGGTAACTAAGCAATCAAAAAATGAATTGAAAAATTTCAATCCTACCAGAGTGTTTCAATTAAAGCGCGTCTATCTGAAATATTAAATTTCAAACGATTCTTCTTAATTTATAATTGCTACAAAATGAAACAAAATTATATTCAAGTCTAGTAATTTAAAGTTTTTGAGGTTCCTATTTACAATATAACACATTTTGAGAAACTTAGATTTTAAGAGATTTTCTAAAGTAAATGAGAGGCTCTTATTTTGCTTAAAGAGACTCTCATAATATCTGCACATAGATGGATGGGAGTTCTAGAATAAAAAAAATATTAATTAAAAATTTCAGACCATCTGTAAAAATACCAAGTTAGATAATTAATGCATGGGATTTTCAAAGTAATAATTTATAACTTCGACTTGACTTCCTTTCTGTTGAAAGTTTCCAGGATAAATATTAATATTAATTTTTGTTAAAAACAACTTAGTCCGATAAAGATGGACCTTATGTCATTCGTGTCTAAAGGTTATTCATAGCACCCCATTTATTATAGAAATAGGGCTTTCAAAAACATATCGATCAGATAGAGTTTTAGCGAAAACAAAAAAAAAAAAAAAAAAAAAAAAGTAGAGGCCATTAGTTTTATTTACAATGTATCCAAAAATGTTACGTCTTTAAACGTATGATCAAATCTATTTAAGGTGGATAAAATATTTTTTTGTTTTCGTTTCAGAAATAAAAGGAAAAAATAGTGAAATATAACACGCGAAGTCTGAATCAAATTACGATAAAAGATAAAATGGAAATAAAACATATATCCATTTAATATAATTCGAAAATATTTCATTTTCTTTTAAATTTCTTCACTTTCGATTTAAATAAATGTGCTTCAAAAATCTTAAGACTGCAGGAATTTTTTTCTTCACTTTCCCCTTTCTCAAAAAATTTCATTGAAAGCCATGCTAAAATTAATAAATTATATAAAGTGAAAACAAATTGCAATCCAAAAAATATAATTAATTAGTTTACATAATTAACATTTTTTATGGTGAATAAAGGAAAATATAATATGATTGTTTATTAATACACACACAGAGAGAGAGAGATACACTCTATAACAATAAAAGCGAAGGACCGAGAAAGAGTTGTTTGATGGACACATAAATTGACAGATAGGAAAATTATGTTCAGAATAGAAAATGATTAAAATTTCAGAAAAACTGAATGATTCACTTCAGAGTTACATAGTTACAAAGTAACGAGTTCAATAAGTGTTGACACACCTCTAGCCTCAAAGCAAGATGCCACACGAAGTTTCATAGAGTGATAAATCTCCCTGATGGTCTCCTGCGGTATTTCTTGCAAAATTAGCTCCAATTGTTGGGGCTAGGTCAGCAACATTCCCTGGTAGATGCAGTCGCCTTCTCATTCTATCCCAGACATGCTCGATTGGAGAGAAATCTGGCTGGCCAAGGAAGTGTTTGACAAGCAGTAAGACAGTTCATAGCAACACTTATCGTATGTGGTCTGGCATTATCTAGCTGAAAAGTAAGGCCTCGGTACTGCCAAAGAAACATTAGCAAAACAGGTCGCAGAATGTCGTCGACATACCGCTGTGTTGTAAGTTTGCCTTTAATGAAGAAGTTAGCTATCAAGAGAAATGGCACCCCAGACCATAACTCTTAGTGAAGGGCCTGTGTGGCGTGCAATAGTGAGAGCAGGATCGGTATACTGCCTTAGGCGTCTCCAGACACGTTTTCAAAGATCGTCAGAACACAGTTGGAAGCGCGATTAGTCGCTAAACAGTATATGTCCCCATTCAGCATCATTCCAATCTGATCGAGCCAAGCACCACTGTAATCTGGCTCGGCAGTGTGCGGGCATGAGTGGCAGGTGGCGTAACAGTTGGTACAAGTGTAGACTTCGCTCTATGCACCGTCTGTGAATGGTCATGTTAGACACTCGTGAGCGGGTTGCACGTCTGATGATTGATAACAATGAATCAAGCACTGTGACCACTGATCTGACAATCACTCTGTTATCCCGATCTGCTGTGACCCTACGTCGTCCGCTACCATCACGATGCTGAAATCTACCATTGTCCACCTATTCCTGCCAGTATCTTCTAATCGCCGCATCGCTTCGATCCATATAACGAGCGATTCTCTTATTTGCCCAACCTGCCTTGTTCAACACAATGATACAACCTCTTCCAAACACCGAAAGTTGCTCGTAATGAGCTCTAATCCTGTGGCGAGGCATTTTTTCAGTCGTTGAAAGTTATCCTAACTCGCAATGCAACAGAAAGTTTGACTTTCATATTGAGAATCGCTTCTTATATGCAGCTGCTGAGTGTGCAGTTCCGATGCGCTGTAGTTCCCGCTTTTCTTTCATTCGACACCACATTTTAATCATTTGCATGTTCGGTCCAAATGTCTTTGCATAAGAAATTTCATTACAATCCGGAAACTCTTTTTTGGTGCGTCGTTTTTTTGTTATAGTATATATATATATATATATATATATATATATATATATATATATATATGTGTGTGTGTGTGTGTGTGTGTATGAATCGGACTGAGAAGGAAAAAGAGTATTATTATTTGAGACGGACCTTACTTTTTGAACCTCAGTCAATCTATTACCACTGTAGGTTGGCTCCTACGTCTATAAACTTTCGAACCACGCCATCAAAGAGAACTTTGAGCGTCGACGGATTTTTTTGTACTTCAGTCTCACTACAACCTTCAGGTCTTTAGTAGGATCAGGAAGCATACCTTTGACTCGATTAAAAGAATGCTGGTTGTTGGCTCACCGTCATGACCACTCGCCTTTAGCAGCAGTAAGATAGGAACAAAGCTTTAGTTTTATTTAGTGCACAGTAAAAACCAGGAGCATGTAGGAGGCAGCATTATGATATATACAATCGATAAATAACGAGGCAAATTATATTTAACAAAGTGTGGAATTGCTTAAGCATTCATCTCATTATAACACTAATCCTTGAATTCCGATGCTCGTAAAACTCATTTAGTCATCGCTTGAACCAGATATCCATTGTTAACTTTATTGCCCGTTCGAAATCAATGTAAAAGGCAGTGTATTTCTGCTCTCACCTAAGATGTTAAAGTCACAAACATAGAAAGGGTTGAGGCTCAGGAGTTCTTACTTGAAATGATATTTATATCTTTGCTTCACTCCACTTTTCATTTCTGACTGACGCGCATCCTCTGTGAAAGTTCTTGTTCTACTCTTTAACCCTTGACAGTGACATACAGCTATCTTTATAAATTTATATTCGTCAATGAAATTAACGATCACTTGCACTTTTTAATACTCTGAAGCTCTTTTTTCGATGCTTCCATCACGTATAATTTTCAAAAACAAAATGAATGGACACGTTGCTCAGTTATCATCATTTACTAATTCCTTGCCGGATACTTAATATTATCTAATGAGAGAAAGATTGTGAATTGTTTTCATCCGACCTTCATTTCCATAAAGTTTCCAAGGATTTTATTATTTTATTTTCAACTTCTTTTTCTTTTGCCCATCTTGACATCGTTACAAGTCGGATGAGAGCAGCTAAAGGGTTTCCAGTATGATAGTAGCAACATGGTTAGAATTGCATTCATGTCACAGGGCTTCCAACAGCTCCTTGACATAGTGATACGAGATTTACGAGAGATGTTGCGAAAGTAAGTTTCGTCATTTTTTTTCACAAGGAAATTTTATTGCATAAAAAAAATAAAACTTGTTATCATGAACTGTACACGCACTAATTTTCAACACAGTCACTATCGACATAGAGACATTTGTCGCAGCGTACAGTCAGTTTGAAGAACCCACTCTGGTAAAACTCGGTGCCCTGTAATGCAAGGAATTATCTCACAACCTACTGCACCTCAGTATCTTTTTGGATGGCCCGGAACTCGACTTATACACAGTATGTACGCTATGTATGACAACTTTATGCGTCCATCCACTAAAATCTTGTCCTGTATTCTAGCAGTGATATTTTCATTCGGGGATGTGGATGTAAGCACATTTCGATCTTCATCCTGCACTTTCTGCATTCCTTCACTGAACATGCAACATTAGCTCCAACAATTTGACGGGACATAACACATCGATCAATAACTCCCGAGTCTAATTTTGAAAACAACATTTTTTGTGCAAAATTTTTTTTATTCATCAACATAACACCTTTTGTTAATCACCTTTTAGGGTGATACAATCGTTCCAACGCTTATCCAAATCTTTTTTTGTTTTTGTTTTTTTTGTCTTTTTTTTTTTTTTTTTTTTTTTTCAAAAAAATTTTTTTTTGCAAGAGATCTTTTTTGTTGCGAGTAAATAGCGATAAACAGATTTCTGAATCATCGACTCGTTGCTGTTTTTGTTCCATCGAAAGCAATCGCGGCACCCACTTGGAAAAAACCTTTTTCACTTCACTTCAAAAAACCTTTTTCCTGGTCCGATCTAATTACAATTTTGACACATTTCAAGCAAAGGTTAGTACTCTAGAAAGACCTGGTTACTGGTTTACTACGAGCGCCATCTCTGGGTTAGTTTCGGGAGTTATTGATCGATGTGTTAATCTGTTTACCAAACATGGTCTGTTGGCGTTCATGGAGGACTTGTCCCAAGTGCCCATTCATATCGGAGAACAGTTCGCACTTCCATTGCCGACTATGAGTTCAGTCAAGTCTCAAGTACACTTGTGTGCTGCTACTCTCTTTCCTTCGTCGAACTGAGCATGCTTTATTCCTCCTCCACTGACACTATTTCCCTCGTTGAACCAGCAATGTGTGTGGATTCTTATGGAGGTAGTTTCATCTCATGTACCATGTGCTCTTTCAAAAAAAAAGGATGTAACTAAGATTCCAAACATCCCTCATGTTGTAATGTATCTTTTTTGATTTGTCATATATGTGATGACGTTGGATGTTCCTAGAGACAGAAGATTGCCTTACGTTGTTCAACTCCTGTGATGAAAACTCAGGAATGACAATTAATCTCCCTCATAAATCCATCTTTGGCGATTAGGTAGACAAATATTATCATATAGGAAAAGAGACTGCTTCAAATCAAAGTGTATGTCACATCTAGAACCATTCTTATTCCGAGATAATCACATGGAAGGTTATTGGTGTTGAGGTAAGCCCAAGTCTGCAGCTCTTAAGACTCTCCTAAAAGCAATCTTATCCATTAAGCTGCTAGTAAAATACTAATCATAAATATTTTTAGAAGTGTTCGATGATACATTAATGATATTAACAGTATTTCGCAAATTGAAAAGTCGTTGTGTCATACATAAACTATGACTGCCATTCTATACCGAAGTGCAGAGACCGGTTTGGTCTGTGATTCGAAACCAAATGATAGTACAGCCATTCGTTACGTATTCGTTAAAATTAGATCCAACTGGGGTCAGAACCACCTACCAGTAGGAGCTGAAGGTATCTACGGGGGCAATTTGGTCAAAGGCTAATTTAGGGGGGCATAACATAGCGAAATTGTCCCCCACACACACTGGGCAAGAAGGCGCTGAAAAGCATGATTCATACCAATAACCATCGAATACATGTTTTAACAAATAGATCTATAGATCTAATTGAATTTTAAGTAGATCAACTCTTTTTAAAAGTAATTATTTGTACATTATAACTGTATTCCCAATGCTTTTTCTACTAGTAGATAAAAAAATCTCACCATGCGTAGTGCATCACATGGAGCAAACAGCGCATACAGGAGATCGAGCTCACTGAAAGGTCTTAGTTACAACATCGGATCTCTCGGAATATACTTATGTTACAGCTTACTTAGCTTCCACAGCTCAACATAGCCTATATTCAAAAATTTAGATAAGTAACAAGAAAATTAAGGTTTCAAACGACAGACTCCACGAATGTCTGTGCGAAATGTTATTCCTATAAAGTTTCATACTTATCTTCTCAAATCTATAATGCTTTCAACTCCAGGCAATAAAATGAATTCGAAAGAGGAAAAAAAAAGAATGCTTTTTTGCGTGATTATTTTCTTTTCTGACTTTTGTAAGTATTTTGTAACATTTATTAAAGATTTGAAAACTTATAACAACAAAATGGTTTCAAAAATGAGAAACAATGATTTTTTTTACGTCTGATAATGGAGTGGTGAGTAATCATTTCTCGAAAAGATGGCGATGAGTAAATCTTATTTGAAGTGGTAGTTTGAGAAATTGGTTTTTTTTTCGAGAAGGAGGTGTGGCTTAATTTTTTCTTTTGAGAAAGGGCGGGAAGCCAAAATAGTTTAGGAATCTATAACAATTGATTGGTGTCATGATGTTGCTACCAGAAAGACTGAACAGTCTAAAACGATAGATTTAAGCCCTTCAGGAAAGAGATCGAGGGTTCACACCCTGTTAGTGACAGCTCTTCATTTATTTGTATTCAGTTTTATCCTTCAGTGGATTCCCCGTCTGCCCATTCATTTTTTTAGGCACTGAACCTTTTTAACTTTAATACATAGTAAATTTCAAGTTTAAAAAACTGAAAAGCAGTTATATTAATTTCAAACATTTTTTACAAATTTTAAATAGGAATTAAGAACTACTTAGCTACCCGGGTACTACGAAAATTACACTGCCAAAACTATGATCTTCGCCTCTTGCCAATAGTTTTTTTTTTTTTTTTTTGCTTTACTTAATAATAAATGGCATTATTTTTACAGTTAATGTATTTTTAATTATCTGATTGGATATGGAAGTGTAATTACTTAGTAATTACTATTTTATAAGTCTTTAGAGGTATATATTTATAGATAATTACGTTCATGTGGATAAAGTAAAGGTAGTTATAAAAGCAGCTAAAAATTATGCTGATCTTGCGTTGAATGTTATTTATTATCCAATAATTCGTGCACATGTATAAGAAATTTAATAATTTATAACAATTTTTAATTATTTAAGCTTTTCATGTATTAAAATGCATATATAACACATGAATGCAGAGAAATTTTTTAAAATTTGTTAGTACTCTCCGAATTTTACATATGTAGCAAAATAAAGTTAAATATATTTGTACCAATAAATTTCAAAGTGCTGAAGATTTTCATATCTTATATTCGAATATATCTTGTTTGAGTTTTCAAATTTAAATTTTTAGAAATTTTACATTAGAAAAAGCCTGAAAAACGTTTTAATGCTTTTACTAATTTTAAATTTCACGAACAAAATTAAGAATTAATTTAAGAGTAAAAATTCATTTACATTAAGAAATCCACCAAAAAACTACGAAAATGCTAAAAAAGGTTTGATGATTAAAATCGACAGCTGTTTTGACTACGAATAATAGAGAAAGGAAAAATCATTTTCTTAATTGTGTTTCAAAGGTATTGAAAGATTTCATTTCTACTAAAGAATAAAATATTTCACACACACACACAAAAAACATACATGACAAAATCATACAATATATTTTGTTTCAAATGAAAAATACTTAAATTAAATATAAAAATCAACTCAATAATTTAATTTTATAACGCCAAAAAAGCATAACACTTAAAATAAAAAAGATTGATAAGAAAGACTTTTAACCACCATGCTCATTAAAGTGGCGAAAGTGATCTTTATATTGCAATTGTCTTAAGTATAATTGAAAGTTACTTTGCTTCAAAGCCTTATTATTTTGTTGTCCCATATCAATGCGTGAAAATTTGAAAAAAAAGGTTATTTGATTGTCTATTAACCCTTTGGTGGTTAAAAACGAGCCCAGCTCGCATTCGAATAGTTCATCATAACGCGCGCAGACGAGTTCAGCCTGTCCCTAGTATTTCCACCCAAATGGTTACAGCCGAGTTCTTCTCGTCTTGTGAAACTTTTCGCCAATGCGCGGTGATGAGATGAGTTGGTCCGTGCATATTATCCTGCATTGTTTGTGTTCTAAACGATACCTGCTACAACGTACAGTCAATTTGATGACATAAAGATTCCAGTACATGTAACGTGGAATTTTTTGCATAAGGAGAGAAAATGTTATCAATTTAATTCTTGTTGATACTTGTGTAATTTGACGAAACACTGTTACTGAAAAGGCTCAAAAATGAAAGATCAGTAATTCTAATGATGAGTAAATTTTATGATGACAAATATATATGGTGAATAATTCCATGGTTAAAATGGCTCGCACACAAAAATAGTTTTTAGTAAATATAAGAAAATTAAATGTTTCATGAAAGTTTTAAATTTCATCTATTTATTTTGACATTTTAATTTATTATTTTGCGAACTAATATTTTTAATATTCATCATTTGGTGAATTATTTAAAAGAGTCAATTACAATTATTGTAAATATTACATTAATATACCGCAAACAAATCTTTAAGAACAATGTTTTAAAAGCAAACGAGCAATCTGTATCCACGTTAGAGATAAAGGGTGACATTTTCAGACAGAACTTGGAGGTAAACGGCTGCTACTTTCAGCTGCTATTTAATGTAACAACAAAAAATGTTAAGCACCTGACCATCAAAGGATTAATAATATTATCTAAATAAAAACTTAATTTTAACGTAACTCCTTTAATGTAATATATTACATAACAAATACTCCTAATTTCAATTATCAAGAAATATATATATTTTTTTATAATTCAAATAATTTTTAAACCATTCTACACACCCAATCTCAGCAAAATTTAACTTATTATTATCATTCATTTATCCCAAAACTGTCTTAAATCATATTATAACAATTATAAACTGATACTGAATTTTTTACAGTTAATATTCTCATATATATATATATATATATATATATATATATATATATATATATATATATATATATATGGAATATAGGAAAAGGAGGAAATTTTAAAAAAAGTTATGAAAAATTTAAAAAATAAGGGAACTGTTTTGTGAAGACAAAACTTAGAAATAATATACAGAATGTTTTAACAGGCATTAGACTGCTATGTTGGATTATTCAAGAACTATAAGCCTAATACTCCCGATCAACAAATATGCTATTAAAAATTAGTTATAACACTCAAAATATTAAAAGAAAAAAATCTGAATGTTGAATTAAAAAAGAAAAATATAAGGTAACCAAAATAGATATATAAAAACTAAAAGTTAAAGCAACAGAAACGAAAAATTATGCAAAAATCAAGTGGTAAATAAAAAAACAAAAAAAAGTCAAATTTTTCTACTACGATACATCGCGTTTATGAAAACCACATACATGATATACAAATAAATGAACACAAATGTAGAAATTTACAAATTTGACCAATTGAAATTTGGAAAATATATTTAATCACTTATAAATAACTCCTGAATTTCATATTTCAAACCAAACAAACACTTAAAATGCATAAAAAAAAGGAGTTAAATAGCTTTGTAGCTCACAATACTGTACTATCTTTCCACGTGAAGTGCAATACTTTTGAACCATTGAAAAAAGGCTAACTCCAAAATGAACCAGTCTCTTGTCAAAGGCCATCAATGCTTACCTGGAATATTTAAATTAAGACCAGTTATTAAAAATAAAATAAAAATTTGCGAAGTCAAAACTTTATAAAACAATATCCTAGAAGACAAACTAATAACAAAGGAAGTTTAGAAATGCAAGAAAATTAATGTAAATCAACGCCATCTAGCAAACTATTTCACAACTAATTAGAAAAAGTAAAATTTAGAAGAATAGCCTTTGAAAAAAAATTAATTAAATTAAAAATAAATAAGCAAAAAAAATAAATAAATACAATTAAAAATAAACACAAAATAAAAAATTAAAAACAACTAAGACAATTAAAAAATTAAAACATAAACATAAAAAGTAATAAATAATTATCTCTCTTTTCATATATATTATTAATAATCATAATATTTTCAATTTTTGAATTAACATCTGAAAAGCCTATTTCGTAAGAGTTTACATGAATTTTAATGAAATTTGAATAAGGATGATAAAAAGGAAAATCTGGTTCAATTTTTGGGTTGAAATTAATTTGAAATGTTATAAGGTTGTCAATATATATTAATAACTTGAAATTATTATTTTCTAAAAAAATATGTTCATAAAGATATAATTACAAATTAGCAAGATTATTATTAACAGGATCGTCTTGAAGTATGCCATTAATTTGATAATAGTTTTTCTCATCGTAACCAGTATAATTATCTCTTAAGATTAAATTAATAAGAAATTGTAATTTCCCTCAAAAAATGAAATTGGTAATTTTTATTTCTGTAATATTATCTAAAATAACCTTAGTTAAATCCTCAATATTTAATGAGTTAAACAAGTCTTCAAAGTCATGCAAAGGAATGAAAACGATCTGTTAAGTCTACCATAGTCTCAACAATGTGAAATTTGAATGTTACACACAAATAAATAATCCAAGCTTGTTCCCTGGCAACTATGCAACGTCTTCTATAGAGAATGTAAGTATTGAAAGTTAAAATATTTTTTTACAATTCATTTTATTAAAAATAATTTTTTCAAAATAACAGGAGTTTTTTTCAGTATGAAAATTGAGTTCAGTTCAGTATTATAAGTTATTTTAGATGAGAATGATTAATTAATATGTTAATTTATATTTTAAAATAATGATGAAAAGTGTATATCATTTTATTATTACCTTCAAATAAATAAGAAAATGAGGATTTTATATTATTTATGTCGCCTTTTTATTAAAGAAAAATGAAATGATCATGTCCTCCCTCAAAATTTGTAGATAAAACGATTTTCCTTATTTGTACTCTAAATAATGTTATAACGACGATGAAATTTTATAATATTAAAAAGTTATAAGTACATTGTACTGTATAGAATTTAAAACTTTCAGAAGCTAATATTTCTAGTTATTTTTATACTTGTTAAGTATTTTATTATTTTCTTTTGTTAAAATATCAAGATTTAATAAGCTCATTTACCTGAGATTTCTCGAAAATATACGTCAAACAATTGCTTAAACATTTTTCCGTTGTGTTATTTAAGCTTTTAAAATTATCTATCTACCTGTGTGTGGAAGAATGTTATATAACATCAACTATTCCTTGATTAAATAACTTTATTTTTCATAAATGCTTACGCTGATTAGCGAATATGTTTTAATTTGAATACTATTTTCATAAAATCAAAGAGATTTTCAAATTTTACAAAACCTTATTATCTTTATAAATAAAAAATTAAAAGCAATTTAATGTTGATGAAATGAAACAATTGAAAATATAAAATAATTACTAGCAAAAAAAAATTATTTGTAAAATAAAACTTATTCGAAACGCTTACAAGAGACTAATCTTTTCAACGTAACTAATGAATTAAACGTCCTTTCGATAGAAATTTTAACTCGAGAATCGTATAACAAATGCTCGTCACAATAAAAATTGAGTGAACAAAGCAGTTTGATTAAATTTATGAACATAGATATATATAGTTTCTAAGCAATCAATTGTGCTAATGAATTAATATCACCCTGAAGTTATTCGAGAAAATATTATCATAATTTCTCAGTTCCACAAGAAATATCCTGCATTTCTGGAGTAAATATACATAGGTTCATAAATAGTGCAAAGAAATACTAAAAATAATCCCATTAAATGCTATTTATAGGCAGTGTTTCCACGCAATATTTTTCTAATGAAAGCAAGTTTTGCATTTGTTCCTTCACACATAAAATTTAGTTTGGAAAGATTGTAGCGAAGCTTCGATTTAAAACTTCTAAACATTGATGCGGGTATATTATACGTAATATTTGTAACATGTTGTACTACAAATTTTTTAAAATGTTTTAATGTATTTCACTTGGTGTGTGTGTCATCAAATTTTCGACTCTGAAATTTTGGGAATCGTTCTTACTCGCCTAACAATGCAATATTTAGACATTTGCGACAAGTTTTAACTAATATTTTCTTTAATAATGCAGTTTAGCCCAACCACTTGGCGCAATTTCAAAAATTGGTACCAAACTTGGCGGGTTTTTTTTGTTTGAACGTTGAGTCCGTAAAACGGACTAGGGTAGCCACATTTGGCAAAATACCGCCGAATAATTTCTGTCGCCAAAGACGGTTGGTCTAAACTGCATCCTAACCATTTAATTCCCCGGATGAATTAATTAATTTTAGTTAGTTTTAACGTTTTTATGTATTTCACTTGGTGTGTCTCTGTCTGTGCATGTATCAGTGTGTCTTCAAATTTTCTAATATTAATTTAACCAATTTCCAATCAAGCTAGAGCTCTGAAATTTTGGAAACTTTTCTCACTTGCTTAACAATGCAATTTTTAGACATTTGCGAACAGCTTAAACTAATATTTCAATATTTTTCTTTAATAAACTTTGCCACCATATAAAAAAAATTATTTTTAAAAACGTTGTTTTTTATCTGGATTTATTTTCTTCTGGATAGAATTTAGCAAGTTAATTAAAGTATTTAAACATTTTGAAATGAAATTTTACGTATGGTATAGAAAACCTTGGGTATCTAACCATTATTACACCAGAAAGATAATGAAATCAAGAACGATATTCAGGTGTGAAGATTCTTATTGAGAGATAACAAAAATATACTCCAAAATAACTATATGTAGCACGCTAATTAAGTCATCATATATAAATTCAATAGAAATTTGAGATCCATTATTACATAAAACTACATAAAATTCTTTTTGCACCGGACATAAAAAATTTCCCTTTGGACTATATAAAAACACTTAGCACGAAATGGAATATTGCTATAATAGAAATGTCTGAACAGAAATAATATTAGATATCAATCGAAATTCCTTGTCAAAAAAGTAAAAAATTCCTGGTAAAAAAAGATCTTACGAACTATTAATAATGTCTACCAATTATAAGATATTATTTTACGCAAGCAATCTATTTTTTGAGGAGTTTCTCGCTGCATTTCCCCCAGAGAATTTTATTCTTCTGCATTTCAGGATGATATAGCTAAAGTAATTTAATTATAAAAACTAAATATATAAATCATATATATTACTGCAAATGGTTTTTCAGTAGTTTTATTCATATAAATACATATATACTATCTATTGACCACTTTTGAATATATTTTTTTCTAAATGTGCGTATAGACTTAAATACACTTTCAACATTCTTGCATAAAAAGAATTAAATGTAGAAAGAGAAAATGTAAATGTGATATACATACTTAAAATAACGAAATCTACTTGAATTTCTTATAAATAGCATTATTTATTTTTGAAAAATTCTTTTACAATGGAAAAGGATGTGTGACATCCACAAACGCCAATCCATCACTGACACTATGTTTCAACTGAAACTTTGAAAAAGAAAATATCTCCCGATAACGGGAAAAAAAAAAAGAATATTAAAAAAAAATCTCTACTTTAACATGCTAGGAAAAAAAGAATTCAAGAAAAAAAGAATTATTTTTGCTTTACTTTGGCAAAAATACTTTTGTTGTGTTGTGAACGACGAGGAAACATTCGTAAAACATGTTAAAAATAAAATCGGAAAGGAAAACAATCTTTGAACTCAGAGGTGGTTTCACCACCTGCAGCAGAAATAAAGTTGAGATGTATGTATGTGTGAGCACGGAAGCTAGTGTTCAGAACTCCACTCCCTAAAATTAGAAGTTTCAACAGATGGAGACTTTTCAATAAATTTCGTTGCGGTCGGGGTTTCTTAATTTTTATTTTTCACTCCTTCGTAGAAAACTGGAAAAAAAAATGTAGATTCCATTTTTATCTCTCTCTCTCTTTTTTTACGTGAGGATATGTTTCAGAAACTACCGAGGGAAACGGAAAATATCGGACTCGTTCTTTTAACTATTTGGATTTTTGCCAGTTAGGGTTAGTTTAATACCTAGCTCTGGATTCTAAAAGTTAATGGAAAATGGAAGATATCGTTATTTAAAGTGTAATGATCAGGTTTATTTCCTTTTTTTTTTGCAACGAGGAAAGGTGTCTACGGTATCGTAGAGGTCAAGGTCACGAACTTGATACCCTAGTAGTCAGGATACAAGACATGAGTTCGTATCCTTCTATATCATTAACCCTTTCATGACTAAGGGAAACATTTCCCCCATATTAAAATTTGTGATTGTCATATTTAATGTAACATTTATCTGCAGTTTTTGTACAGAATATAGAAATATACGTATGGTATACGCAAATACGTTCTATTTTGTTTCTAATTTGTTTTTACGGGAACGCTCAAGAAAAAAAAAAGATTGTCAAATCAGTTGGCTCTAATGATAAAACATTCGTGGACTCTCTGTTGTTATTTAAATTCCTACTATTAGCTCACACCTCCCTATATGTATATCTAGTTCAAATTTTCAATCTTTAATAAAATACTTTTTATTCATCCACTCATGTTCAAATACATTTTTTTAAACTTGTAGTGGATAATACTTGATGTTAATACAGTTTTTTCAAATATCAATTAAATTTAATAGGTGAAAATGCAGCTCAATCCAACCACTTGACGCAATTTCAAAAATTGTCAGACTTGCCGATTTTTTTTTTTTTTTTTTTTTTTTTTTTTGGCTGAACATTAAGTCCGCAAAGCGAAGCAGGGTAGCCACATTTGGCAAAATATCACCAAATAATTTCTGTTGCCAAGGATGGTTGGTCTAAACTGTATTCAAACCATTTAATTCACCGGATGAATTAATTAATTTTAGTTTTATATGTGAGGAAAAAAAATTCCTCTAAATATTGTGATTCTGTCATATATACATATTTATATTAATTGCAATTATTTAATAAAAAGTAACTAAAATCAAATTTTTCTTTGTTGACCTGAGTAGGAATTGACTAAAAAAATTTGTTTTTTTTATATTACTTGTTTTAGTTTATCTTGTAGTGCAATAATATAATTACAGCGTTTTCTCACATGTTTTTGTTTTATTCGGTAAATATAATTTTGTGCAATAATAAAGTATATTTGAACAAACGAAAACAAATGGCTGAAAAGGGCAAATGACTTTATTGGAAAAAATATTTTCATAAAATTCTAAGAAACTATATATTGTTATGTATTTTTTTGATGGTTTTATTTATTTTTCGTTTAAACAATCTGAAAATATTAGTATTGTGACGTCATAGCTTGTAAACATTTTGTTGTTTGTTGCTGTATTCTTGGAAATGATATTCTCCCCTTGAATGACGTCATTTCCCCTTACAACAGCGGAAACCGTTACGCTGCCCGCCAGACATCAGACAGTTTCGCAGTCGAGACGTTGTCTTTAGCGAGAGCAGAGCTCTGTAGTTGAATGGTGGTCATGAAGATGTTAATAAATGATTTTTTTAAATAATTGATGCCTCGTATATTTTGCCACTACGCCACAGCTTAAATTAATTGGTGGCTAGCGCTGGGATATGATCCCGATCGAGAAGAAAAGTTGTATCGATATGTGGTGAAAGTGAGTCACACCTTATACAGCGAAGAATGCCGATGATATAACCATCCTGGGTTATTGTTTTAAGTGCACCCTGCACATTGCTAACTTTTTTATTGATGAAAGTGCGCCCTGCACATTGCTAACTGTTTTGTTTGATGAAAGTGCGCCCAGCACATTGCTAACTGTTTTGTTTGATGAAAGTGCGCCCTGCACATTGCTAACTGTTTTGTTTGATGAAAGTGCGCCCTGCACTTGGAATAAAGCGTGTGAAAAAAGAAGTGCGCCCTGTACTTAGAAGTGATCGTTTGAAAAAAGAAGTGCGCCCTGCACTTGGAAGTGATCGTTTGAAAAAAAAAGAAGTGCACCCTGCACTTGGAAGTGATCGTTTGAAACCAGAAGTGCGCCCTGCACTTGGAAGTGATCGTTTGAAAAAAGAAGTGCGCCCTGCACTTGGAGATAATCGTTTGAAAAGGAAGTGCGTCCTGCAATCGAAATTAATCGTTTGAAACCAGAAGTGTGCCCTGCACTTTAATCGTTTTGAGGAAGGTCCGCCATACGTGTTTATTCTTTTGTTTGACGAAAGTGCCCCTGCACTGAGTTTTGAAGAAAGAGATTACTGTTCGAAGAAAGTACTCCCTGTGCTTAGTTTACTGAAGAAAGTACTCCCTGTACTTAGTTTTACTGAAAAAAAGAAAGTACTCCCTGTACTTAGTTTTACTGAAAAAAAAAGTACTTCCTGTACTTAGTTTTACTGAAAAAAAAAGTACTTCCTGTACTTAGTTTTACTGAAAAAAAAAGAAAGTACTCCCCCTGTACTCCAAAATCGTCGTCTTCAAGAAAGGTTTTGAAGGTGTTATTTACAGTACTGTGTTCGATTTTTCTTTTGGAATTGCATCTTGGAATTGTGTCTTGTCATCAAAAGAAAAGAAGAAGAAAAAAAAGATAAGTGTTTTTTTTTTTCTTACATGAAAAATTTATTTTCTGTGATTTTAATTTGCAAAGAAAATTTTGTTGTGATGCATTATAGTTTTGTTTTGATTTTGTATTAAGCTATTAATTTATCACGATATATATATTGTGTTATTATTGAATTTTAATGAAAAGATTAGTGTGTGTAGAGATCATAAATATCTTATAAATATTATTAAGAAAAGTCTAGAGAAGTTTCATTTTGAGATATTAGATAATATTGGAGAGATATATTTTTGTATGAAAATCGTATTAGTATTCTAAGAATTTGCTGCATTTCTTATTTTATGTGTGTTAATTAAGAACTGAAATTGTGTTGTTAAAAGGAATAATTTTCGTTTTGGTTTTTAAATTTTCAAATACAAATTTAATTTTGATACTTTTATTGAATGTGTATGATCTTTCTTAATTTAATTAAAAACATCACAGAAAGTAGACTTAAGGTAATAAGGATTGAGTCAAATTTCGTTTTTAATTTTAATTTAAAAGAAAGTCATTTAGTTCTGTTTTTGAAATATAAGAATTATATGAATGCTTTATTGTATTTATTTGAATATTTTTATTGTATTTATGTGAACATTGTTATTGTATTTATGTGAATATTTTTATGTAATTTTGGAGGAGGTAAATAAATTACATTTCGAAAGATTTTTCAGTTTGATGTTGTAAATTCGTAAATAGGCCAATATTTTAGGTTTGTTTGAGTCATTTAGCTTTCTGGTGTTATTTTATTTCTTTCCTTAAGAAAATGGCTTATTTAGCAAAAGGTAAAAAGGAGGATTTGATCAGATTGGCGGAAGAATTGGACTTAAAAATTACTCAGGATATGAAGATGATAACTTTAAAAGAAATTATTCTCAAGAGTGACGGATATGAAGAGGAATTCGTTAAATCGATGTTTGAGGAATTTGTTAAAGAGAGAAAACGGAAAGAAGAATGGGAAATTCAAGAGAAAGAATTGGAATTTCAGGAACGGAAACGGAAAGAAGAATGGGAAATTCAAGAGAAAGAATTCGAATTTCAAGAAAGAAAACGGAAGGAAGAATTGGAATTTGAGGGTGAAAGGCGGAGAGAAAATTTTGAGCTGGAAAAATTAAAGCTAGAAGTTCAAATAAGATCAGCTCAAGAACCACAAATGGAAAGTTCAAGAATACCCAGAAAGGAATTGAGCAAGCTTCTTCATAAATATGATATGAAGGAAGATATTAGCCTGTATTTAGTACTATTTGAGCGTCAAGCTAGTAGAATATCTCTACAAAAGGAACTTTGGGTCACACATCTGTTGGGGCTACTACCGCAAGAAATCACGCAGATAATTGCACGTGAGTCTGAGGAAAAAGCCAATGATTATGATCACATGAAGAAATTATTGTTAAAGAGATTTAAGTTAACTCCCGAAAAATTCCGACAACTGTTTCATACGCACCAGAAAATTGCTGAACGTACCTGGCAAGATTTTTATCATGAACTACAGACCTATTTCGATGGATGGACGTCTGGACTAAAAGTTGAAACCTTCGATCAACTCCGGGATTTAATCATTGCAGATCAGATGAAAAAACGTGCACCGTTTGAGTTTAAAGAATACTATTTGGATGAATGGTCCCTAATTAGTTCACCTAGTAAATTGGCTGAAAAATTGGAAGAATTCGAAGATGTGAGAAAAACATTTCGAGCTAAACCAGTTAATTCATTTTCGAGAGACAAATATGAAGTTAAAGGACCAACCAAGTTTGAAAGATTTGACAAAACTCCTCGAAAGATTGAAAATCCCAAATATGAGTCAAACAAGCCTGATAGAAAACTTTTTGGACCTAGTCACAGTAAGGAATTCGAAAAAAGAAGACAATTGAGATGTTTTTACTGTAACGCTCTTGATCATTTGCGTCCAAACTGTCCAAAACTGAAGAAAGCTTCAGAGCCTGTAAATTCTGTTTCTGAACGTGATGCAAGAACAAATTTTTTGCAGCCATATACTTCTCACGGAAAAATAAATGGTATCAGTACCGAAATCCTTCGAGATACTGGAGCCACTATAGATATTGTTTGCCGTAGATTTGTGACACCTGAGGATATGACTGGTGAACATGTATGGGTGCAACAACCTTTGGATGCTAGTTCAACTTGCCTACCACTAGCAGAAGTTCTTATTGAATGTGAGTGGGGCAGAACATTCACAAAAGCAGCTGTTATTCCAGATGAACTGTATCGTGGTCATTATCTTCTAGGGAATAGGACTGCTGCTCTCTTCGAAAATGAAGGAAACATTTCATTGCACCCAGTGATTGCGGTTGAAGCTAGAAGACAAAAATTGAGAGAAAAAGAAGAGACTTCTGAACAGTTGGTAGAGGAACTCCAAAGCATTGTCGTTAACAGTGAGGATACGAATCCAGAAGTGGATGAAACCCTTCCTACTGATGATGAATTCCAGGCTGAATTAACTAAACTTGATGTGGATCAGCTTGTGCAAGCTGAAAAGGAAGATGCTGAATTAATTCTATTGATAAAAGATGTTGAAGAGGTGGAAAACTCTAAAAAAACTGAGCAGATTATTTTCATCACAGATCCTATACTTGATGAAACTAATATTGATATATTTGGTTCTCCTTGTCTCACCATAAATACAGATTCTAATCTTCAAGTAGTTGAGCATATGGACTGTGAGATTTTAGATAAAAGAGATGTGCCTGAAAATGTTTTAGTTTCTGCTTCAGTAGCCTTGTTCAAAATTATACCACATCAAAGTGTTGATCAAAATGTTAGTTTAAGAACAGAATGTATTAAAATTCCATTTTATGATTCAATGAATATCCAAGGTGATATTAACTGTTCTGCTGGATACTTTACTTGTGAGGAAGCATCAGATGGTTTAGATAATAAGTTTACTCAAACTTCAGTATCAGAAGATGGTGATATGTTATATGATATTCGACCTGAATTAAGTAATGAAGATGTGTCACCTAAAACATTGTCGAACTCAAAAGGTTATAAAATTGATCATGATTTAGAAGGTAAAGAAACTGTATCATGTATCTTTTCAACAGAATCAGATTTTCTACGAGATGAATGTCACTTAAAAAATGGGAATGAGAAAGATACAGACAAACATGCCGATGTTGTGTTTGATAAAGAAAATATGCCTTTCTTAGTTCAGAAAATGCAGTCAAGTATTTCTATAAATAATCCATTAAATTATGAAGATCTTAATTGTGAAGAAAATGATATAACTGAGTTCTTAAAAGATGCAGAACATCAGATTGATGCGCACTGCTTGATGAACAAAAAAGAAAAACACGAATTCACTGCAAATAATGAAGATGAAGAAAATGGGATCCATTTCAATACAGAGAGAAAAATGTTGGGTTATTTGAATAAAATAAATGACCGAAATAGATTGAAAGACAGAGAAAAGTCTTTAAATATTCCTTATAATTTAGAGTTGCATGAGAGTGAAATAATTTTAGATAATGGAGAGAGATTAGTTATAATTAATAAAAATTGCAATAAATCAATAACTCAGTATTTTAAACATTCAAAGGAAGGTCATGAAACCCCATTTAATTTTTATTATTTCTATATATTGTTACCTAATTTTTGTGTTTATAATACCAACATGTTAGTAACAGCTTTATTTCTAAATTTATAATTTTTAAGATTTCAGATAATGTAATTTCAATGTGTAGGTAAAATTGCTAATGAAAATTTTCATAAGTGTTCTCTACGAGTAATGAATCAGACTATAAATTATCTAAATGTAAAATATTGTTTATTATCTCATTGATGATGATGGAATTTCAAGTATAGCTGAGAGTGTAGACAGTTCTTTGGCAATAAGTAAATGTTTTGAATCTCTGATAATAAAATACAATGTACTGCTTTGGAAAATATATATATATATATAAATTAATATTAATGATCCATAACTGTCATGATATGAAAATGCTAATGTACTTTGTAGAAATGTTACATAATTAAGGGTTAATTTATGTTGAGGGTATTTGCTGAATATTTGTATTGCAGATATTTTAGAAGAAGATTGTATGTGTCATAACTTTCATATATATGTGTAAAATGTTTTTTTGAGAATATATTCATCTTTTGTTTTGATTATGAAGAAGATTAATGATGCTGTAAATGAATATTTGATTAGTCTTACTTTCTTAAGCAATCAGCATAAGTTATTGGTACCTGGGCTATCAGCATAAATGATTGCCTAAGTAGACTATTTTAATGGGAAAGTTATATGTGGAGATGATGTATTTAATGTAATAATTTCGCGGAAATAATTTTTGTATATGGAATCACAGTGTATTATTGTATATGTTTAATTTATGTTCTCTCATTAGTATGCATATATTGTAATTCCTTTAGTGTGTAAATCTTTCTGAAATGCTTTTTACTAACGTAAAAAGATCTTAACGGGGGAAGAGTTGTGACGTCATAGCTTGTAAACATTTTGTTGTTTGTTGCTGTATTCTTGGAAATGATATTCTCCCCTTGAATGACGTCATTTCCCCTTACAACAGCGGAAACCGTTTCAACAGCGGAAACCGTTACTCTGCCCGCCAGACACCAGACAGTTTCGTAGTCGAGACGTTGTCTTTGGCGAGAGCAGAGCTCTGTAGTTGAATGGTGGTCATGAAGATGTTAATAAATGATTTTTTTAAATAATTGATGCCTCGTATATTTTGCCACTACGCCACAGTATATAAACAGTTCTATACGAATATTTACTCTTAGCAACCTTATAGTCCTGTTAGGATTAAAGACGTGTTATGGGCTGATGCGCGTTATTCTGTCGAGCTATCCCAAGTCCTCCCTTTGGTATGGTGTAGAAATTTACAGAGGGAGATGCCAGATCGTGTGTCGTCCATGTCATTTGGCCGAAATTCAAGATTACAAGGTCCGTTGTCAATAGCCCCAGTGTTGCTTCTAAGTGCGACGTTAATTACCATTAATTCAATCATTTATATAGAAAAAATATTTTAGGACGTATTTTTATATTTTTAAGTATGTGATCAAATTTAGTTTACGTTACATGTTTGGTTCAATATATTTCAGAAATCTAGCACGGATATTTTTAAATACATTTTACAATTATTTGTTTGTATTTAAGTTTTACTATTTAGTGTATTTGTATAGATAATTACCTATCATTTGTTTTTTATTTATTTATGGTAAATCTCATGATTCAGCATTATATTATTAAATCTATATCAGGAAATTTGAATTGGAACACTGTACTTCATATTGTTACATAGAAAATAAAGAATTTATATAAAAGTGTTGAGAGAAAAAACTAAAAATTTCGAATTAAAATGTCGTCTCGCTCGCTATAACGGTATCGGAAAAAACTTTGTTGTATAGCAGTTAGATGTTATCTTTATATTATTCTCATATTAATAAATGTTCGCAGGTAATAGATAGCTAAAATAAATTCCACACAAGGCGGAAATGTTCTGGATTCTTCCTTCTTTTATATTGTTTGTGGTAATAAATTGGCTAAATCAAGGATTGAAAAGTCTGAGAATTCCAATTTTGTATTACTGAAAGCTACGTAATGGAATACTATAAGTTACGGCTTTTCAACTCTGATACATCATCAAAGATCATACGTAGTCAAAGCAATAATTTAGTATGAAGAGAAACCTAGATATAGGAAAGAAATGAAGATCTTAGTCATATGATCGAAATGATCTTTTTCTTGTTTCTTGGTCATATGATCAAAATGATCCTTTTCTTGTTTCTTGGTCATATGATCGAAATTATCCTTTTCTTGTTCATGTGATCGAAATGATCATTTTCTTGTTTCTTGGTCATATGATCGAAATTATTTTTTTCTTGTTTCTTGGTCATATAATCGAAATGATATTTTTCTTGTTTCTTGGTCATATGATCTAAATGATCTTTTTCTTGTTTCTTGGTCATATGATCGAAATTCTACAATGAGAAGGCTAAAGCCAAGATTCTATTTTTCTTCTTGAACTACACCTTAATTGAAGAAGAAAAAAAATCTGCAATACTAGACCATCAAGATGACGAATGTAATTAGGATTGAGTGCAATATTATCTGAAAAAAATAAGGGAATCACGAACATCCTACAGTAAGTAATAGTAAAAGAATAAACCAAATAGGAAAAGAAGAAACCAACAAAAGTGCATGACCAATTAGCTGACATAGTGAATATAAGGAAAAGTAGAAAAGTGTTAAAATTATATTTTTTTTATGGAATGTTGCATTAAAACTACTCTCTGTACTCTCAAGAAAGTATCTGGCAACAGTGATCGAGGGACGAGGACTGCACATGAATGAGTAAGCCTGTCTTTCGGTATCCTCTGCAAATATTTTAAGGACCAATAATGTACGCTGTCTACAAAATAACCTATGAAGGGCTATAACTTCTCCACAAAGCAAGAAAGCGCACCATTCTACGAACTGTAGTGAATGAGATATTCGCAAGTACTTTGTTTGGCGAGAAATTGAATTACGAACCTTACGAGAGCTTGTCGTCTTAAATATGTGAGTTAATTTATACAATTCGACAATAGAAGGCATTTTGTGTTGTTAAATTTGTTAAAAATGACATACTGAGTACCTTAGATTTGTTTCTGAAAAGGGGTGCATTTGTAAAGGTATAAATAAGTTCAGGTGGATCACTAACAGTCATATATTTAACTCGAAATATTCAACTCGACGAGCCAGCCAAAACCTCTTAACTACAAATGCCTCATACGACAGTACATTTGATATTCAAACATATTCAAATCATACAAGATACAGCTTTGACCCAAAGTGACAAAGAACACACGAT
Organism: Nephila pilipes; assembly: GCA_019974015.1. Lineage (NCBI taxonomy): Eukaryota > Metazoa > Arthropoda > Arachnida > Araneae > Nephilidae > Nephila > Nephila pilipes. The sequence continues at coordinate 228,310 of BMAW01002887.1, read as the reverse complement.
TATGTTTAAGTTCCCCCTTCCTAGAATTAGTGATTTAATTCCCTTTTTGTCTTTGGATCTATATAAAAGATAGAGTATTTTCTTCCACTACTAATAAGTTTAGAGGAATTACAAACGCTAAAAGAGTTTCAGCTATCCAAACTCTAACGCAGAACATGCTGGGGAAAAAAATGCGGAATTTCTCCTTTCGAATGAAAATCGTTTGTGTTTCCCATGGTAGTCATATTGAATATTTATAATTAAATACATTTTATAATGTTTTCTTTCAGCTTGACTAAAATATTAGGTCTTCTTTGATTCTGTTTTTATAGCCCTTTAAAGTTGGGATATTCTTTTGTAAGTACCATGTGTAATGTGCAAAAAATCGTTACTATTTCATTCATCGACTGAAGGCTGATGCCTGCTTCAACCTTTGTTATCTTTTTCGGATCACCTCAATTGTTTTCCACTCAAAGGGAAAATACTTAAAAATAAACTTATTTTGAAAACATATCGCATTCCATAAAACAAGTATGCAGCGATGGTCATTCACTATTTAATCCTACAGACATTGTAAAGTTGAATTAAATAGGGAATAAATTCACAAATGTAGTTAAAGAAATGTCAGAAAAAGAAATTCACAGTTTATTAACTATCTTCTTTGAACATATAAGAACGATCTCTTATCATTTTAATCCTAGATTTTTCTCTTAACTTATTTTAATCCTAGATTAGAATTAAACAATAAAATCTTAATTTACCAACTCACTCACACCTATTGAGACACTACTTGACTATAACAGACAGATTCGAATCCTGTTATTCTAATCCGGAATAACTTTTAAGCAATTTTATTTTTAGCGATTAACTACTACAATTCTCTCCAAAACATTTATCAGCTTGCCCTTCCCTTTCCTTTAAATTCTATTTTGTTTATGTATCATAATTCTTCATTTAATTCATTATACTTCTAAACATCACCAAATTTACCTAATCCCGTTTCATTTAGTTGGCAAAGAGTTGTAATTTTATGCAATTAAAATTTTAGAAAAGTTCCTAAGGTTAGAAAAGAGAAAATACAAATAGCTCAATGTCACAAGCTTTTCTTTAAAAAAATCTTCAAATTATAGTTTAATAATGTATCAAGTAACCAAAATATTACATTATTATATAAACGTTGTATTTCGTTGTATATTTGGTTTCAATTTAGCATCATAATTCAAAATTAGAGCCTCTATCTCGGCATTTCAGGTGGTATTCGGTATATGTTAAAAAAAAATCAGACTGAAAACACTTTTCGTGATTAAAAAAGGCTGCAAAGTAAACATCAAATTTCACCTTGTATATAATTGTAGAGACTAAAATATTTTATTGCACTGTAGATATCCGCTTGAATCAATTAATTTTTTCAGAGACAAACAAATCCCATATTCAAAATCTTATGGTATAGGAGTTTTTAAATTCACATATTAAAATTTAAAAAAAAATGCATGCATTTATAAAAATAATTTTCAAACTGATTTACACTGATTTACTAAAGCACTTGTATGTTTTGAAATATTTTTCGAATTCAAAATATGATCCAATTCTTAATCCTTCTCTTTGGCATTCACTGTAAATAGCCCTAAGCCATTCATCTCCTGATCCTACCTCTGTTCGAGTGATGGCAAATAGTACAAGAGCAATCGTGTATGAAAAGAAACTAAATCGAAAACCGCTTTCTGAGGAAGTTGTCATTATAGCACCAAGGCTATTCCCTATCCATTAAGCACTTAACCAAGCATTACTCTGTAATCTGTAATGACTTTCTAACGGCAGCTATTTTTAGTACCTTCTGATACCCTTTTGTTTTGAAAGTGATCAAGGGGCTCTGATAATCGATCAGCATCTGCTGGGTTTTAGAAGATACGAACACTAATCTCCAGTGTCCAGGTCGTCTAGTTAAACACTGGACAATTTCATTATACAAGTGAGTTAAGTACTGAAATTAGAAAACAGTGAAAGGCTATGTAGAGCAAAGGTTTATGTTCAGAAAATGGCGTTAAACACACTCACTGATCTGGAATAAATATTGATGTATTAGATATACGAATATTTTTCATGCAAATAATCTTATTCTAAAAGTTCCATCATCCTTTTTTTTCGAAATATAATTACAAAGTCGCTATTTATTTTTTAAGCTAAAGAATTTCTTCCAAGTCCCGGATAGATAAGTCCCGGTTTATGTTTAAAAGTTGAACTTTAATGTCTACAGAGTATCTGCCGGAGTGTCGTATCTGATGTGATTTTATATATATTCTGTCTTTAGAACTTCACTATATAGTTTAGATCTTAAGTTATGTTGAAAAGTGAAATGCTTAATGTAGAATTTGTGGGGACATTTTAGCCTGATAAGACTACTCAGGCTGTGTTTAGGCCGAGCAACAAGTTCGAACCAACTTTTTACTTGTTTAGCTTTGATGCACTCAATGTAAAGACACCCTAATACATATACGGTTGTTACTTGGATCAATAAAGCATGACAATTAGTCAGAGCTGAGACGATCATTTTTGATTTCATTCAATTGAAAATCATCATAAAAAATATGAATGAAGATAATGACTTTGAAATAAATTATTTAGAAACCAGAGTGATGAAAGTGATATTGGTGGTAATTTGTTAAGTGTATTTAATTCTGATATTTATGAGTCACATTTCGCATAAATAAATGTTGTTTACTTTAATCACAAAATTATGTTTGACTATTTAATTTAAATATATATTTCTTTTGATAATACTTTACTTTACGGTGATAAACAAAGTTTACCAGTCCCGTAAAAATAATTTCCACTAGAAATATCAGAGTTCGTTTGTGACAAGTTACAGGAAAATTTTTGTTTTGTTATTATTTGATTTATATAATACTGTTTATAATTTATTGTAAATGCTTAAAAATGTTATCAATGATGGTTACTGCAATATCGAAGGGAATTACTGAATGCACGGATATATCAAGTGCAATACTTCGGACTGATTTCCTACGGCGTGTACAGCGGCGCAGCAATTCTGATGAATTATCAGTTTGGGTTTTTTTTGTCAATTATCACATGTGCGACCTATACGTCGAGGCTTATCTGTCCGAATTTACGATATTAACAATTTTATGAACAAGATAAAATTAATTTATCAAACGATACTTTTAAAAAGCAATTACGAATAGTTTTTTATTGATAGAGATTATGTCATCTACTATGACATCATTTGATCGATTTTGTTGTCATCTAATGAACAACAAAGAAATAACAATTGAACAGGCTACATGAATCATTTTTTATGTGAAAGTATGCAAATGATAATGGAATTCAAATGGTTTAACAAGCGTTCCTATATATTGATAACTTTTAAATCTAATGTGTTTAGCACAATCTAAGGACCTTTTTTCTTACACTTTCGTTGTTATTGTATAGCTTTGAAAAAGAGATTCACAGAAAATCCATGCATAAATAATATCTATTAATACTGAAAATTTAAAATAATCATTAAAAAGGTCTATGCAATGTTTTGCAAGGAACAGATTTAGCTGTCCAAGCTACGCTTTTTTTAATAATGAGTGTTAAATTTCTTAAATATAAGAATGAAAATAAACGATGAAATATCAAGAAATTGACAGTAGTAAACTTTTTCAATAATAAAATTAATGGAAATGATGAATTATTAAATTTAATATATTTAAGCTAAATGTATTTCAAATTAAAACAAACGATAAATTATTAAATTAAATATATTTAAGCTTAATGTAAATAAATTAAAACAAACGTTAAAAAATTGAAAAATGACCTGGTACGCCAAAAGTGATCCACTAAATCATAGCTCCTTGGGTGGCTAATTGAAAATATGTGAAAGTAAATATGTTTGGAGTAATAGAAATCTTAATATATTTAGACACGCTGACCATGAAACATGATTCATACATTATCTGACATTACCTATGATGTCAGGAGCATCATCACAGATATTTGAATATATATATATATATATATACCTTCTCACAAAATTGTGGCTTCTTAAGCATAATACCAACACTATTTTTTTTCATTCTGAAAGCAAAAAAGAAATTTTACTGTCAAATAACTAACAAACAAATTTTAATTTTCGCAGCTTGATTTTTACTACCCGAGTTTGAGTGTTATATAAATATTTTGTGTAAATCTTTTTTCTTTGAAAACTTTCGAGTCGCTATGGCAGGAAGATCCTTTAATCCATTACCATACGAAGTAGAACAATATTTTGAATTTTGAAAAATGGAATTTCAATTTGAAATAATTTTTCAAATGACGTAGACTCTATAAAAGATAGTCGCTTGAATATTTTTTATCATTTAAAATATACTTACAGTGTAAATCACACCTCTTACAAACAGTATGAATCATACTACTGATAGTTTATCAATTATATTAATTTCAATATCATTTAAACATTTTTATTGAATTTTGATAAAAATATTTGTGATACACACTAAAAAATAAATTTTATTGATTTTTGCCATTATTTTAGTTTAAGAATTTTACCTGATTTTTTTTATAATTTGGTTTAACCAAATTCTTTTATTTATTGAGTTACATGTTAAAACTCCAATAGTATCAAAAAGCTCCATAATGTTTTGGTACTTAAATGTTCTAATGTAGACCGGCTGTTTTTCAACAGAAGGCAGATGAAAGGTTTGAGATGAGAGCGATGATTAATAAATTGTATTGTTTTCTTGTTAACCTGTAATCATGTTTCCCTGCAACATTACTCCTGTAAATTAAAAGAGACATTTACAGAGATTTTGTCGAAGACTAGAAAGAGCTTAGCAAAGGCGGTCATTTTGACGACTTGGTAGCACATTTGGAGACTTTAGAGACAGAATGAATGTTCTCGCATATGTGTATGCTGGAATTTCTCAAAATCTCTATTAGGAGATGAATTGTGGAATTTTCCTCGTCGAGACAGCTATAAATATGTGGAGATACGGAATTTGATGGAATCTTCCTTTGAAGATACTAACTTTGCAGTTTTGTAAGTAGTGGATGCAGTAACCAGGTGAGGTGAACATTATTGAAAGGGTCATTAGTTTTTACTAATGATTCATTGCTGTTTCGTTCCAATAAGTGTTAGAAGTTTGATGCATGTACTGATTGTGCTATTAATCTGTACAAATACTGTTATCTGAGTTTTGTCATTTCTTGGAAATAAGTTTAAGTAAATAAAGTGTCATTCTCCATCATTCTCCTTATTGGACAGTTTTTCACGGTACCTCCACGAGATGAAATTTGTAACAGTATGCAGAAAAATATTCCATAAAAGAAAGAGACAAATATTTTAGTTGCGGTAAATAATATTATCAGAAAGACCGATTTTTGGCACAAGGAACTAAATGAGAAAAAAAAAAAAAAAAAACCCGGCAATAATTTTCTATCAAATTTAAGAATGACAACTTTTAGCAATAAAAGAATAAAAACGTCAGAAGGAAGAATAACTTTTTCTAATACTTTTATTAATATTTAAACTTCTAGTAATGCAAGACTGTACCGTGCGCATGTAAAAAATTACATATATCAAGATCAGTCGGACCAACAAGTTATATCTCGTTACCTTTATACATCCAGTCGTTATGGCATTTTAACTTAAATTTACATAATCTGGAGTTGCTATTGAAATTCCAAAATTTCAATTAAAATTTCCAGGTTATCTTCAAACTTTTTTACAATTATAAAATTACGATTCAAATATTTTGGTAAAATATTTTTGTATGGTCTTGGATGAGAAAAATCACATTACTTATAGTATTATTTAAGTTTATCTATTTAACTGAGGTTCATAAATTTTAAAATAAGAAAAACATGAAATGTATAAGAGTAAGAACTCACAATGAAAAATATTAATTTTAAAGGAAATATCCATAAAATCTGAAAGAAAAAAAATTCGTTATCATATGTGAGCGATTGTATTTCTTTTTCGATGCTTTTCAAGTTTAATTTTAATTCAATTACGCTTTCAAATTTCTAAAGGCTTAGTGAAAGAATGAAAGGAATATTACATTGATTTATTTTGTAAAATTGTTCCTTCTTCTTCTTAATAAACTCTTAGTAATTCAGAAATAATTAAAATATTTCAAAGCAAACTAAATCATAGTAATTCAAAAGAGATTTCTTGAATATTGGGAGTTCGTTACTTCAAATTTTATATTTTCTACAAAAGGGAGTTAAATATTTCTATATTTAATAAATTTAAACTTTTGTAAGGTACATAAAATTTCATATATTAGATTTGAAAACTTATCTTATTTAAACTTTTCAGAAATTTTACAAGGAAGGGTTTTTTATAAAATATTTTAAAAACTCTTCAAAAATTTCAGTAAATATGTGAATAAATTATAAGAATAATTTATTTTTAATACAAAACGCAAACAACGTGATTTTCAAGAAAATGAGCCAAGAAAGTTTATATTTTGAATTTGTAATAATAATTCCTCGCCTCTAAAACTCTGAGAATAAAAGAGATAAAATTTAAAAATGTACCTATTCGCTAAAGAACTTTTATTACTTTCCTGAATGAAAAGCTATCAAACCAAAAGATCTTAAGGGTTAAATCAACTGATATGAGGGATTATACTGTTTTCATTTTTCTTGGCTTAAATTTTATGAACCTATATATATACATGGAACTGGAAATGAAAATAAATTTAGCATAAAATAAAACCGAAGTTTATATGAATTTTAATAAAATTACTGTTTATCATTCAAAAACAACATATCTTTTTTTTCTTACAGAAGAGCAGCTGTCTTATATTCACAAGAACTAATCCGTCACTGACATTACTCTTCGACTAAAGCACTGAAAAAACACAAGAATAACTCCCTTCTCGATTATTAACGAAAAAGTAATAAAAATTCTTGTATTAAAGATGCAAAAACTGCTCATCAGAAAACCAGTTCGCTTTTACTTTGTGTACTATTAAAGGCACTCGTTGTGGTAAAATAATGGAATTTGTAATAACAGAGAAAAAGAGAAGCAAAATATGGTAATCAGGCAATGTTTTAGTAAAGCACATCTGCAATAGGTGGTATTTTAACCATCTGCCGCCAAATTTTCAGTGCTTAATATCTACGAAAAAGCTACGTTCCTAATACTATTTTTTAAATTAAATTTTTTTATATACATGAGTACTTCCAAAATAATGGGGCTGAAATCAAGTTTTAAATATTTGTATTATTTTTCCTCCTCAGAAACCTGAAAAGGATTGATTAGTTAAAGTATTTAATAAAAAACACATTTTGAAAACAAATGATGGAGAATCTTAGAATAATGTCATACTTGTGATTTTGTTTTTGGGATTATCTTAATAATTTTTGTTTCTGTTTGCCACTTAGAATTAGATTAACATTTGAGCCCATTTAGAAAGTGGCACAAACTTAATTTTAAGATTTTTCCAGTTTTAATGGTCAATATATATGCTGATTGTGACTCACTTTTGACAAAATGCTTTTCAGGAAATAATTTTATTCTTCGAGAAAATAATTATTAGAACTGAAAAAACTTTATTACATATTAATGCACATACCATACATAAGCTCTACTTCATATCATTAATCAATATTAATTATTGTATATTCCCCTTTTATAATTTCAGATGTATTAATATTTAGCAATATTTCTCAGTGATGGAGTATTATTATTAATTATTATTATTAAACTTTATACATTCATTGATATAATTAATATATTTACCTAAGATAATGTATTTAATAAGCTTAATAGTTAAATCGATATATAAATTAATTATTCACAGTTTTTAATACAATTACAAATTGAAGAATTAATTATGTCCATTCATAAACGTGAATGGAGATAATTACTTGAAACTTTTTTTCATGCCGTACTTATTTTACAGCAATTGGTTGTAAAACTAAAAGCTTTCGAGTTTCATTTCGATTCTTTTGCACATTATCCTGTTCAAATTTGACAAATTAACATTTCAATGATCTCACGCGACCGAGTCTGAAAATTCTGAAATTTATCAAGACGTGTTTTTTTTTCTCGATGCAATTATTATTGTTTATGATTGTTATTTTATTTTAAAAGTGCATTGCTAACACTTCGTAATACCATTCAAAACATTTTAAGTAATTTTAGGTTAGAATCAGACAAATCTCATTTAACTCTAATTACATTTCTTGACAAGTATTAACTTTAACTATAATCAAATGTATTTTTCCAAATTTGCAACATTCTCTAATATATATCAATAAGATTAATTTCAGATATTTCTAAAAATTCTTATCTGATTGGCACAAAACACAGAAACTTTATTAATACCATTGAACAAACATAAAACAATATCTAATTTTAAATCTAGCTTTTGCGAATAAAAATTTAAAAACGGAGACTTTTTTTTATTAAGAAAAGCAATATTAATTGTATACATTAGTGGTTTTTAGAGTTGATTTTCAACTTAGTGTACTCTTTGGTCACAAATTTATTCCCTATTTACTATATGATCTCTTCGAAATGTTTTTATGTTGTTCCAAATTGTATTGTGTCTAGACAGAGATTTTCGAATCTGATTTATTTCTGATGCTTGGTGCCGAGATTTTACATCTGCAAAAATAATTAATGCAGGACTATTGACATAGAATAATTGTTAATTGAATCATTTTTATACTATCATATCTTTAATTTCGATCCCATTGTTCGATATTTTAACTCAGTTGACTTTCCTTTTCTTGTGGTATCAAAAGCAAGATCCATGATCATACGTTTTTGATTGTTACATTATTTTGAAACTTTTTTCTAAGGCAAGTAAAGTTATTAAGCTTTATTTGATGTTCTCAAAATATTGTCGTTTCATTGATTGGCTGAAATTCTTTTAAATGGAAAAATAATAAGTGTAATGCGGTGCTAATATATATTGTACCTTGCTTCGAGATTCGTGTTCGCTTAAATATCTCAAGAATTTTATTCGTAGCATTTTCTACAGGACGCAGGAAATTCCAGCTGCAGACATTACAATTACACAGCTCCAATTCAGCTAATTCCATAGGAAACAGCTTCCAAATACAGAAATCTCTAATATCTCAAACAAATAAAAACTGCTACGCATTAGACTGGCAATCAAACTGATCGTCTTCACTACTGCTCCTCCTTTTTACTTCTACTGCTTCTTTGATGTTGACGTAGTTTACTGACGGGCGCCTAGAGCACGGAGCCTTCTTCTAGCCTGAATCTTGTGAATTAATGGTTCCTTGGCAAAAACGGAGTTTTCATTCTATGGAGTTAAATCTAGAGAATATGGAGATAAAATTTTGAAAACATTGGAACAGTAGAAAGTTTTTTAAAGCAGAAAGATGAGTTGATGCACCAGCATAACTAGCGACATCTGGTGGAGAAAAAAATCTCTACATGGTAGAACGGATGGTAGAATGACTTCGAGGAAGTTTCTTGAGTCTTGAAGTGCAGGCGGATACTGGAATTGCTATTGGCTGAGAGGTGAAGTACACTGATGCTGCTATTGGCTGCTCTCAAAGGAGTTTAACTGATTATATATATATATATATATATATATATATATATATATATTTTTATGGTGGGGGGGATACCCCCCCAAAAAAAAAAAAAAAAAAAAGATATTTTCATAGTAAAACTAAGAGTGGATAATAAAATGGAGTAAGAAAATTAAATCAAAATTAAAGTGGGTTAGGGGAGTCGGATAGTATTTGCCTGGGTCTTTTAATTGGAGGCATAATATCATAATTTTCTAGGTTTCTAGTATTTATGCTGTCAATATTTTCAAGAAAATTAAAAAAAGTTTACAGAGAGGGTTTGAACGTATTTTTAAAATGTAGAAATTTTTAATGCTTTATAAATTTCTGAATTTTTCATGTACATGGAAGCTTTAGCTATCATTCTAATAGTTGAGCTTTGGGAGTTTTCGAGGAGATTTAAGTTGGATTTAGCACAGTATGCCCAGATTGGGCTTGCATAGCTAAGAACAGGTCTCATGATAGCCGTGAAAATTAGTAATTTATTATTTAAGTTCATTTTAGATTTTCTATTAATGAGAGAGTAGACTTTGTGATATAATCTTCTAAATTTTTCTCTGGTGTTTAGAATATGATTTCTCCAGGTACTACTGCCTTTATCACGGCCGATAGTATTTATACCTGATTTGGAGTGAAAATCTAAGAGTTTCGCTAAGGTTCCAGAAAGTTCAGGTTATCTCGCTTAATATTAGTTCTAGAGCTTCAATGATGGAATTTTCCAGAAAGATCTGATTTTCGCCAAATCTTGCCAAATGGTTGCCGCCAAATCACTAGAAATGCTAATTTTTAACATTGAATACGCCTAAATTGTACGATTTTGCCCCAAATTTGAGTATTTCCGATCCGTCTGAGATATTTTAAGCAAATACAAGTGATATTTACAAATTTATAACAATATACTTTAATATACAAATATAATCGCTAATCTAGCGTCAATTCAATTCATTTTGGATATTGCATAACATGAGGAGGGGTAAAATACAACGTTTCATGTGATTAAAGGTTACATTATACTCATAAATAATTTTTTAGATTTATATAGCGCGTAAGCAGAATTTTAATTCATCATTTGGATATTGAGTAATTATATTAAATTGAAGGCATACTTTCGAAGATTCAGACATAGCTCCTGAGATTTTTTTCGTCTATTCTTTATACATACCATAACTTGTGAACCACTGTAATACAGTCAGAGTCCGATCCAGAAAAAATCAACAAGAGGAGGAGATAGCACAGTTGTTCTTTTTCCTTAAAAATTTCGTAACACTTAACCTAGTCCATTTCTTTCGCTTATTATTCATGCTTATTTAAAAATAAACTAAATATTAAATGAAAAATCAAATTCAAACTGATAAATGAAAACTTATAATACGGTAGACAGTTCAGTCCTGTCCTTGAATATAATAAATGACTTTGAAGTAAAACAACAAAACATATACTTTTAAATTTGATGGGGATAATTTGGTTCGAATTTTCTGCTCTGGTGAGTTGTTTTTCTGTGCGGGAAATTATGAGAGGAAGAAAGGCACGTACCCTTCTTCAAAACCTATATCTGCCACTGCATACATTTAATAAAAGATTTTACATTTCTGAACCTAATTCTCTTTTTATACTATAAAAATTACGAAGATGGAAAAAAATACCCTTAATCATTTTGAGTCGTACCTCTAATGTCATACTCGTCTGCATTCATAAATATTAGTCTAATCGCTAATCTAAATTACTGGTACAGATTTACTTCAAAATAGTCACACACAAACATTTCAAAAATCTAGTCAATTAGGTTTTAAAATGAATTTATTATTACTCTAATAAGAAGAATGCTATCTACCAGTTCAGTGTCCCTTTCAATGAATCTAACAACTTCTGTACTACATCAAAGAATTCTCTTACCGGAATAAAAGGCAAGCGAAGGAGGCATGATGTAAGTCAACCGGACAGTGTGGGGTCCTAGTCTGTATAAATCCCAGTCACACTAGTAACTCTCAACACTTCACCCTAGCAATATTTCTGTAACCATTACTTTTCTATTTATTTCAAAATTAATTCTCCATCACTTTTATACGACTTCTTCCAGCTTCAAACTTCTTTCTTTTCTGTGAAGCTTACTTAATTTACGTAATTACGTTTTATTTGGTTAAAAAGAAGCTGGAAACGTAGCTATAAAATCAGAAAGAAACCTTAAATGTTAGCTAAGAGAAATTTCACGAATAGCCCTTGTCACAGTTTTTCAACACATACATTTCCTTTTCCTTCGTGGCAGCATTAGCCGACTGATCGTGGTCAGGAACTCGCTGTCGGCGTTCTTTTCTTCGAGCTGTGGATTCGAGCCCTGATGCCACTAAAGACACGCCATGTAGTCGAGCTGATGCACATTACACCCGTCGAGGCTCCAAGTTTTCCTGATGGCATAGTATAGAAATTTGATGAAGGACTACAAGATAAGTTGTCAAATTCGTTACTTGATCTAGGGTAAAAATAACGATGTAGATAACGATACAATAGCTCTCGTGTTGCTCTCAAATACGTCATTTTTAAACAATCAATCAATTTGCTTTTTTTCTTTACATAGAGTTAAAAAATGGTGAAAAAACAATAGTGTTTTTTAAGAAAGCTCGGTAAAGAACTAACAAGAATTTTTTTTGTGAGCAAATTGATATAGCATAACAGCGACTTCATTTCCACCAAGCGTTTCCTTTCCTTTTTCTGAATCGCTTATCAAAACATTAATCTTTAACTGCATTTATTACTCTACTTTTGACTATTTTTAGCACCTTCTGTCTTCCATTATTCCGAAATTACGATCTGATGATGAATGGTTGGTGATATTCCATCAACTATTCTAGATTTTTAATGTGAACATTAATCACCAATGGGCAGGTCGTTGGATTAAGAAGTGCTGTTCATTCTCTTCAATCATGCGAAGTAAGTGCTGGAAATCGAAGAAGGCTATTGTCTCTTTTTATACTTCTGGTTGTCTGAAGAATCGTTATGAAGTTAAATAATGCGGGATATTAATAACACGACAGTTTATAATCAATCCCTTGATATTTTAACTCGTTTGCTATTATTATAAAGGTTGCATTTTTTACGAACTTTAGGTGAAATATTAACAATTAATGAGGGGAAATAAAGAGTTCGTTACATTTAGATACAAAAGTAAATACTTTTGGTAAAAGAATATATATATATATATATATATATATATATATATATATAAATAAAGCGTTTTAAACAGTTAGATTAATATATTATTGATGAGTTATACACATATTTTCGTATTTAAGTATTTTTTTTAATCTTGTAAGACTGTCAACATGAGTGAAAAAAAAGTGCACTTACGATATTTATGTTGTAAGAGTTCCAAAAAAGGAATAACGCAATGGGTGCAAAAAACCCTTGTGTGACATGTTTGGATCCGACGTGGTAACAGCTCAAACATATCAAAGATGTTTTGCGAAATTTGGTTCGGGTGATTTTTCTTTGAAAGTTCAATCCAGACCAAGAAGGTCATCAAATGTCAATGACGAAGTGCTACGCAGTATGATCAGGAATCCCACGTTAACTTCCACAGATGTAGATTTCAAGCTTGGAATTCAGCAGACAATGCTTTGGACCGCATTAAATGACTTAGCTTCATGTCCACACTCTCTGTTTGGGTTCCACACGAATTAAGCGAAACAAATTTGTTGGACAGAATTTCAATATGTTCTTCAAATCTTGATCGTCACAAAAAGGAACCGTTGTGGAACCAACGTGGCTGGAAAAAGAGCTTTTGTTTAACAAAGGAAGACACCACCGACCACATCCAAAGCTGGAGTGCATCAGAAGGTTATGTTGTTTTGTTTGTGAGACTGCAAAGGTAAAATGTATTATGGGTGGCTGAAGTGACAGAACTTTCCCTTACACCT
>BMAW01002887.1:186758-209859 GCA_019974015.1 Nephila pilipes | reverse complement strand
TATATATATATATATATATATATATATATATATATATATATAGGAAGTATTTGGAGTGATTACAATGCAGAAAACTCCATTATCAAAAATAAAAGGAACTAGGTATTGTTTCGATAACAACTGCTCCCACAGAAAAACATGGCAAAATCCCGATAGCCATACACCAGCATACAGACAAAATCAACTTTTGTTTCCCACCGTCAGAATAAGTTTTTCTGAAGTATTTATGACCTATTCAGTTACGGAACATATTACTGTAAATATACGACTGACCACCATTAAAGGAGATGATAATAAAAGCTTTGACTCCAGCTCAGAGGAATCCCATAAATAATCATTCGAATGACGTTACTTTTATTCTACTTCTGGAACCGGAAACCTATAATACCCTTTCTCAATTTCCCTCAAAATTGTTCCTGTCGGGCTGATACTTCTTCGCGACTGACGTGATTATCCCATAACACTCTATCGGCCATTGGAAATGCCACACCAAGACAAGAGAAATCAAAATCAAATTTATGAGAGAGATGATGCGCAATATAAATGTGAACTGACTAAAAAAGCTTTTTGAGATGTTAGGAAGACGATAAAATCAGTAATGAATGCTGACACAATGGCAGGTAATTACTTCTGCTACATGTCTCTGCATTGAATGAAAAAAACTTTGTATGTTTTGTATGAATGTTGACATGACAACCAATGACTGTTTCCACATGTCTCTAAAGTTGATTTGATATAGCAGTATGTGTTATATGCCTGGGGCAGGCGTTCCTCGATCAGACATGTTCGATAGGCAATAATTCAGGAGAGCAGGCAATCCAAGTGGGAGAAGAAGATGTATTTAACTTTGCACACCACAGGCGGTCTCGCATTGTCCTGTTAGAATGTAGCCTTAGGCCAGCTCTGAAAGTAAGAGAGAACAGACTTGGAAACCTCAGATTTAGTGATGGCTGGTTATTGAGCCAGCAGTTGTACGGGGCAGGAATTTCAATGGTTCTGTACGGAGGAATTCCAATGGTTCTGTACAGAATGGGATTGCATAAGGCTACAGAACCAAAATCTCTCCACGATGTTTCCAGATTCAAATTCGTCCAGCGTGGTGCTGCAAGTGGAAGTGTGATTCGTCATTATACAAAAGTACGGGCCAACCGAATGTCCGTGTCCACCTTTCAATGCCCCATTGAAAATGTTGCTGCTTAATCTTGTCGATTGCTGCTTTGAGATGAAGGTAATAACAGCAGTGGAAGCCGTACAGATCTTTCACTATGCAGCAAATGACGTCGAATGTTATGCTTGTACCCTGATTGTCGTGCAATAAATAGCTTTTTCTGTGATATGATTCCTTATGAGGAGAGTGATAAAGGGACATAGCGATCTATAACTGCAATGCATGCAATATGCCTGTCATCTCGTGAAATGGAGATAAGGTAGATGTAATCGGTGAATGTTGGTCAGTCCTTTCATCTTGCATCCATCGATTTCAAATCAATTTCACTTTTGCTCGGTTACGTACGACATGATCATTGATTTCTGGGTGGATAATCCACCTTCTCTAGAGGCAACAATTCTTCTTCGGTCGAGCTCTGATACATGCTCGAATGGCGTTTGAATTTTTTCCGAAGTGTACTAAAGCTGTTCATGCAAAACACCTGCATGAAAAGGCAGTTCTAGCTCGTCAAATTGGTATCATGTCCTCTCCTTGTTTTACACTTATTGTTCGAGCAGAGGCATGATGTATCTGATCTAAAATGCTACTAATGCGTATATCACATCAGGATATACGCACTGGGAGAATTTCATGTGGTTTTAATGTTTCCTTCCAGGTGTTACACTTCTGATTGCCAGTCAATAATATCTCAATTTACAGAATAAGGTTCATTTCTTTTCACGCAATGGGCATTATAGGAGAATGATCGTAACATTATACGATTGAAATATCCTATCTGTAACTAAAAACATTTCTATACCATCGCTGATCCAACACGGTCCGGTATTACAAAGTGTTCATGAGTTAAGTATGAAAGTTTTAAAGAGGATTCCTGTCAAACGTCGGAAGCAATAGCCTGAACTGCTCATTGAATGCAACGAATCTTATGAATTGAGATCATCGTCATTTACAGTATGGCTCAGACTGCTCAAGTTTGATTGTGTTGCTGTAAATCCAAAATAAAATCATTGTTGTTCAAAATACAAAGAAAACTGAAGTTTATCCGAGCTACAGAACAATACCTCTGGTTTTCCCGTCATCACGAAAAAGTGTTTGTAGGAGAGGATTCAACTTTCTCAGTATTTCCATATTCTCGATCAATTTACGTTAGGAGATTCTAGTGAGAAGAATTCAAACCAGAATACATTATGGATACAATTAAATATTCTTACTTAGCTATGATTTGGTTATGTATCTCTGCAAACAACTTTCAGAGATTACACATTGTTGAAGATACAACAACTTAAGTTAAATACTGTAAGTTACTAAAATCTTATTTGATTGGATTTCTTACTAACATCGCACTTAGAAACAGACGAGGGATTTGGGAGATCAGCCTCGTTATTTTGAGCCACTGCCATTTGAAGATTATAACACCTGACTTTGCATCTTCCTCTCCAAACTTTCACACCACGTTAACGGGGGATATAAAGTCATGACAGGTTTAATGCGCATCAACCCCGACACACCACGGAATTTTAGTGGAATCAGAATTCGAGATCACACCATGGAAACAGCACCGGCTGCAAGTTTGTGACCTTTACCACTAGACAACTGCGTCCGGTTTGTTACTAGAAACGATATTCTGTTAAGTGTGTAAGATTTGTTCTAGAAATAGACTTTCACCTTTTCAGATCACAATGCTCTCTGTTGAAAGTCAAATCTTGTGAAGAATTGGTTCCAGACCAATGGTCCCCAACATGGATTGGCCGGTTCATTCACAGGATTAAAATCTAGTTAACTCCACAGAAATAACAAAAAGAAACCTTTTTAACAATAGATAACTGATTGATATTATCATCTATGACTGTAATCTCATACTTGTAATTAAACTGAATGAATTTATTGTTCACTGCATACCTAACAAATAAAGAGTGGTGTTCCAGAATAAAATTATAGCCAATTAAGTATTGATAATAAAGATTAACGTTTATCAACATATTTAAAGGTTTTATATATATATATATTATATTTTTAATAGTGTTGTTATCTGATATGATATGCGTTTAAATATTTAGTCATATTCAGTTTTCCGAACTTAAATTTTGTTTAAACGTTACAAAACCTTCAAACTCCTAAGTAATTTAGGACCTTAGAATTTCCGTACAAGGTGTACTACAAAAACCGTAAGTGTACTGTTAGTAGTAAAAATACAAGTAACTTATCTGCAAATCGTATAGCAATGCTGATAACTTCTTTTGCGAGGTAAGGCGTTCATAAAGAATATGTATCAACATTTTTTCTTAAAATTCTAAGTATTACGTACACGCTAAAAAAATTTTTTTTTTGCGCCATTTCTCCTCACGAATAATTTTTTTTTAAAATTTTGAACTGTTAATTTTCAATATTTTATGTCTATAAGTTTTGTTTTATAAAAGTTATTCTATGTAAGTTATTATTATTAATCTCTCTTTTTTTAGCTTAAGTTAATATCAAATGCTTGATTTGTTAGATGAAATAATTTTAAATGATTCCTCGATTTGTAACATTCTTTTTACTAAATTGAATGTTTCTGTTTTACTCAATTTTCTTTAATTTTTTTTTATTTTTGTTTTTTTTAATATATATATGTATTCAAAGTATTACAGTAAAATACCTAGCACGTTCATGTTCTCTGAAGCAAAAGAAGTATAAAATCCTCAAAAATTTAATAAAGGAATATTCATCCAAAATAATTAAAACTGTCATTTTTGATGTTCAGATGCAATTACTTGATACATTTTTGACATAATAATGAAGAACCTTATTATTTTTGATATTTTATATAATTCAATTAATCTAAGCAATAATTAAGGATTTGATCGAAAGAGAGAAATTTTAGAACATTCTTCTTAAAAATATCTTTATAATCTGTTTTATTCAAAAAAGCCTTGCTGTTTAAAGTTAATTTCATATCTGACAAAAATGATTTACTTCAAGACAAAATTCAAAGATGCTAAATTCATAATATCTCTTTGATATAAATAACGACTGATCACACAAACTTTATCGCTTAAACTTTTCGGATAAAAAAAGTTAACATATGATATAGATTAGATTTCCATCATTTTTTCGTGAAAATTGCAAAAATTGTTAGTACAAGTTTTGGTTTCATAGCTAGAAAATCAATGGAGTGGCAGGTTATGCGTTCTATTTTCCTACCATGATTGATTCCATTAAAGTAATCTGTCTTAAAACAATGTTCAATGTTTTAATCAGTTTTCGGTTAAAGGTACAGTTACAAGATAATTTACCGAACTACTCTAAGATTTCTGTTTATTGTAAAAGATAATTGTTTTGCACAGGATCCCTATCTTAACTATTGATAAAATAACCACAGAGAATATGATATAAAAGTAGGAGATAAAATTTAATTATACAAATGCACCAAATATATCAGAATTAAAAACACCATTAATGACAGTATTAGTACTCAGAAATTTAAGAACCTTCACAAAATAATACAGGTAATATAGTTTTTTTAAATCGATCTGTTGGCGTTAGCTCAGAGGTTTAGGAGGAATGTAATCTAAAAAATCTAGGAAAACTATTGTAGATACCAGCCGAGGCAACGAAAGATCTGACTCATTTTCCTCTCGTAATTACATCACAACACTGCTTCAACTTTAGTGCTTCTTTTGAAACTAAAGTTATTTAAATAACTATTCTAAAACAGGAAACGATTTAAAAGGATCTGGCAAATATGATACAATGCTTTACCAAAGAAAATTTTATGTAAGTAATAAAAAATCAAAATTTCCAGAAAACAGAACAATTTCATTACGTATTACTGTTATGCTTTTAACAGTAATATTGTTAATAATATAATATTACTGTTATGCTTTTATGTATTACTGATTTGCTTTTGATAGTTTTAAGCGCATTGTTCAAAATGGAATAATTGTCTTTAAAATTGTATGTGCAGGACATATATTTTTACTTACCTAGTGATCAAGTAAACCAATTCATTAGTTTATTAAATTGTATTAATAATACATAAAAAACATTTTTCTTTTTAGCAGTGTGGACTAATTTTAAGCATGGCGTTAACAATCATTATTCATGTAATCTTCTTTTTTTCCCGTAAGAATTAATATTTGTTACATACTCGATTGGCTTTGAAATATTTGAAAGGATGCAGACAAAAATTAAAACGTGTTAAGAAAAAATTAATTCCGATAATTTAAAAATAGTATTTTAAACTTTCTCAAGTAAATAAACTTTTATTTCGAAAGTAACAAAAACCACATTTCCATTAAACATTAAAAAGTTCATATAAAGTTCTAAAAATGAAATAAAAATTCTTTAATTAAATTGCGAAAATAAAACTTTAACACCGTGAAAAATATGATTATCTTGCCGGCATTGCAAAACCCTATGCTGTGTGAGTTAGCATTAAGCATTAAGTGGGTGAAATTAAACATATATAAAAATTTAATTAGATTCGAATTCAATTTTTATTGGAATTCCTGAGAAGCTGCATTATGTTATTTTAACATTTTATTCTACTTATTATTCCCTATCAATATACGCAAAAGTTTTTAAAAAATGTGTTTGAGTTTGCTGCACATTTTTAGAATATCCTGATTGTACACAAATATATTAGGGGTGATCAGATGCACTACTTTTGGAAGCTGCATTTCAGAAAGGAATATTTGAAAGAGACGTTTATTATTCAGAATTATTAGATGGAAATTTTAAAAATGTTCCCGAATGACATCATTTTGTGAATTTCTTTCCTAAAACAATTTTTTCAACACAAAAAGGAGGCTCAATTATTCAGATTTGGTAAGAAGTCCCAAAACTAAAGCATCCTAAAATTAAAGAGAGAGCACTTCCACTTTCGGTACTTTTTCGTACTTTTGCAAATGTTTGTATTCAAAGTTTCAATTTATTAAAAATACGCCTTGGTCCATTTTAACGTCTTAGTTCATTTTAACGTCTTGGTCCGTTTTAACTTATCTGTAATTAACTGAGCTTTTGTGAAATGCCCTAAAAATCATCAACCAAATTTTTGGCTGTTAACTAAGGTAGACAACATTCGTAAATCCTCCACAATCAAATCTAAATTTTAAAGATATCCTTTACAATATTGTTCGATAGAATCAGTCAAAGATTTTTTTTTCTTTTCTGAATATTTTTACAACCATCCTCAGTCTCTTAAATAACAATAAAATAAGTAAAATAATTACTTTTGGACATTGACCAGTTTAAGTTTACTAATAAATTTATAAGAAGAAGCGATATATATATTAATTGTTTTTAGACAATAAATAGTTTAAGTTTATCTTATTTTATACATATTTATTTCATGAAAGAAGTTCTACTCGTCTAAGACAGCTTCATATGGCTTGTAGTCATACAATGGCCACCATTGATATATATAGTTGAAACTTATTTTATTATGCTTTATTTTTGAAATTAAATTCATAAATTGGTTATTAACCTAAATAATTTATTTTTAACCTTTGATTCTATTTCGAAGAAAAATAATCAAATTTAATTTAATCAGATTTTGGTTATTAGCAACCTTTAAATAAATGACTAGCACATTAAAATATTTTGAAATAAAATTTACTATGATAATCTAAAAAAAAAATTCTTAGGAAAATGTGTAGCCAAATTTGCATTTTATGAACAAAAAAATGTTATTTGCATTTGAAAAGACATATTTTAAACTCTTCTTTGGGGCTTAGATGAATTTACGACATTGATAAGTAATGTTTAGAAGAGAATCAAAGTTTTTAAATAAGATGGATAGCCTAGGCTTTTAGTTATCCATTCTCGAAACAGAGCTTCATTCGAAAGTAACGATGAAAAGTTGCTACTGATGTCACAGGTTTTGAAGGTCATAAATCCTTATTAGGATTTAAACGTTGAATTACACATTTCCGATGAAAAATAAAGAGGTATTCTAGTCATGAAGATACTTTGACGACATCATTAATCATTTAGAACTCGCGTAAAGATTCGATAAAAATATCATACGGTTTTCGGTTTGAAAGAATAAGACACATTACAATGATATATAGAATTGGCAGAATATATGAGAGTTAAATTTCATTATAGAAGAAGATTTCATTGAGTCTCATAAAATGTATATTATCGATAAAATAAAGATTCGATAGAGCTTGAAAGCGTCTAGTAATTAATATAGTAATGTATTCCTACACACGTCATTAATGAAAAATATACATACATAATAGTTAGTTTAAATCATTGAGTTACATATACTTCAGAATAAGAATTTGATAATTCACTCCTCGCAACTTCTGAAATAGAACGGGGAGTCCGTACACTAGATACCTTCAAAAAATCTATTTTGAAATTTCTGATGTTTATAAAATGTTATAAGTATGTTAATTTTTATTTTAAATGAAAATAGTTACACATCAGCTGACCCGCCACACTCACTTTAGTAGATAAAAAGTAAATACAAGCCTTTTAAACCTGGAATGTCATTGCAAAGCCTCACATTTTAAATATCAGTTCGCAAAGAGCTGCTGTATAACTGTAATTGTGACATGAATACTTGTTTACTAAACTCATTTGCGAATTGTGCTCATTCTATGCTGAACATTACGATTATGAATCAGATTTCATATACTTTCTATAAGTTGAAATTTATTGAGTGTCAAATGAGTATTCTGCTTTGTTTAGAAATATTTAAATTTAAAATGTTCCTAGATCACGTGAAGTGTTTAAAAGAGCGAAGGAACATTTTTTAAAAGTAGAAATATTACTTCTAGTAGTAACTCTATATTGGATGCTAATGGTAATATCAAAAGGGATACTGGTATTAAGAATTCTTGTACCAAAGAAAGAAAAATTCCAGATTTTAAAGTAGAGTTTTTCTTCATTTCAAGAAACTATAGATATTATTATTTCCATAATAAACTTTATACTTTCATTTGTATTTATGAATGACGCGACATGTAAAAATTGTGACAGTTGCATAGATACGCAATTTTTGAAAAATAACTATAGATTGGCTATTTCTTTCATTTTGAAATGCTATATTTATCCATATCGTATTGAATTTTCTTTAAATTACCATGAAGGAACCCTAGTAGCAACCATAAGTATTACATATTTATATGCAAGGGGTTCCATTGGAAAAGCTGAGGAAGATGGACGAATGTTTTTTGTACACTAATGAATCCGAATAAACCACCTACAAAATTTACACCGTACAATAAGTGACTATTAAATAATGTAAAGCTTGTTTCTGAGGAAACAATGCAAAATGCTGCTCAGGGAAATAGAGGTAATAAGAATATTGCATTGACCGTAGAAACTTGGCAAAAGCGAGGATATTTGTCTCTGAATTTTGTGGTTACTGTGACCAGCATAGACATTGGGAAAGAAACTGATGTGGGAATTATTAAGTAATGTATGTGCAGCAATAAAAGTTCTCATCGGAAAGACCGTAAGCGCAATTTTGAAAGTTCCAGTGGGTCGATAGAAGTTGAAAGTACTTCAAGAATGTTCCACGTTCATTGACATTACTTGATGCACGATATATTACATAATTAGGGGAGGGCGACTCCAAGGCCTATGCTGCTATCAAAAAAAGAAGACATATATGGTGATGAAAAACTGGAATACATTAGACTTGTAATGAAGCGCATGGGAAAACAATTACGCCCTTTCAAAAGCATAAATGAAAAGAAATTTTTTATCCGAAGGTAAGCATTTATGTGGCAAAAATTGCTTAACCTAGCACGAAATAGATAAATTGTAATCTTGCTAGGGTTAGCTAACCGGAGATAACTAAATAGTGTTCAAAGTATGCGACAAGCTATCTGGACTATTTTTCTGCATATATTTTGAAACATGAATTCCCTTAATATGGTTTTTGCCCTTCTGGTGAAGAATCATGGTGTGGATATAAATATACTGAAGCAACAAGAAAAAGACGTACATAAAAACCATCTTCCAGTAGCTATCGGGGGAACCATACATCCAATATTTAAAGACCTTTAACATCCTAGTCTTTAAAAAAAGCGTTTGCATGATAATACACAGAACCTGAATGAAAGCCTTCACAATGTATGTGGCCGCGTGTTCCCAAATCAACATTAGCGCAGATTGAAACACTTTCAGTTAGTGTTATGATACTGTATGCCCATTTAATAATGATAATGCATCCAAGCTGACTATTCTGGAAAAATTGGGAAAAAAACCCAGGAAAATATACTATAAATGCCATGAAATACCCCTACCGGGAATAACTGCGGAAAACTATTTATGTATTTTCTGGACAATCGAAAGGAAAGGAGGGAGAAAAAGAAGAAGAGATGAAAACAAAATTAAGAAAAAATACAGATAATAAACTTATGGAACAGGACTTTTTAATCAGGTAAGGTTTTGTATTAAAATTTCAGTTTTCTAAAAATAACATTCTTTAAACTGTATGTCCATGCATGTATTATATATATATATATATATATAGAGAGAGAGAGAGAGAGAGAGAGAGAGAGAGGATATATGTAACAACTGTCTTTTAAATAGTACTATTGAGTCAAAGTTTTATAAAACAACACTCGAAGCAAATTTCATTTTCACAGAACTATTTTATTTTTAGCGGAGAGAGAGATCATTTTCACACGGCGGGAACTACATAACTTCGTCATTCGATACAGATTAGGACATCTTGCGTTTAATAACAAGAGTGAGCAAAAGAGTAGAAGACGAGAGTGGTTTTCGCGGCGTTTTGCTTTTTATATGACGAAAAATTCATTTTAAACGTCAGAGACATATGGTCTGGATGGAGGGACTTCAAGAGAATTTAAGTGTAGACTTAAAGTCTGGTAGGGATCATCCCTACAAGTCTGTACCGTGGGAGGAAAGATGACTTTGCAGATTTTAAGGACGCGTGATTGAATAAATTAAAAAGAAAAAAAGGACTCGCATCAGGAAATAAGAATGATATTATCTTTTAAAGGAGAAAATGGGCAAATTTAGTAAATTAAATTATTGTGGTGAGAAATTAATAGTAATTAAGTTAAATCATTATGTGTATGTGTGTGTGTGTGTTAAATGCAATGATCTATTTCAAAGGAAATCAATTTTTTCTTGCTTTCTTGCTGTGCATATTTTGGTTGTGTTGTGAAAGAGAATCCTCCAAACGAAGAAACATTTGTATAAAAATGAAAAATAGGTTCGTAGAAGAAAACCATTTTTGAAATACATGGTAATTTCATCAGTTTTAGTTGAAGAAAAATCAAGGTCTACGAACGTTAATATTCAAAACTTTACTGTATGAAATAGAAAAATTTTCGGTACATGTAGGCATCTCATTAAGTTTAGTTACGTTTGAATTTTCTTAATTTTTATTTTTAGTTCGTCTTGTAAAAGTGAAAAAAAAATGTATGTGATTTTTAATATCTTGTACGAATCTGTTTCAAAAATTAATGGGAAAGAAATTTAAAATAATTGCATTGTCTGCTCTAACTATTAAAGGTTCTGGCAGTTTCGGTTAGTTTATCACCTTGTTCGGGTTCCTAAAAGACTGATTGAGATTTTAAAATGATATTTTGCTATAAATTTAAAGATAAGAAATTTAATTTTCTATTTTTTCAAACGCCATAAAAAAGGGTTTTTTTTTTTTTGGATAAATTTTGCGAGTTTTAAGTATGAGAAGCATTAACATTTACATAGTTAAGAGAATATAAAATAATTAACACTACTTTCAAGATATATTTAACTCATATACATATTAACATTCTTATTTTCAGGACTCAATATATAATATTTGCATTTATAGTTGATATTTATCCCCTTTAATTTTTAAATGAATTTCTTGATGTATAATCTTTCCTAATAATTTTTCTTGTACTTTATACAAACTCTGTATGAAAATATACTCCGTTTGAGCATTCTTCGTTATTATTACTATTGAAAACAAACAACTTAGATAATTTTATCTTAATATTTGCGAAAACTTTTTTTTTCTTAAAAACGTACTTCAAAATCTTAGGATCCATAGAAGTAATTATTATGTAGAAAAGGGAATACCATCTTAGAATTCATGATGTTTTGTTTTTTTTTTTGTTTTGTTTTCATAAGTAAAACATTCTGAAGAACAGAAATGTTGCCAATGTTAACAAAAAACAGACAATTCTGCAATAAAATACAGTAAAAAATAAGGGCAAACGATAATTTTTTTTAAGTATACAAAACTATTCTGTTCACATATTAAAATAAAATATTAAATTAGACATATATCTTAATGATGTAATCATACTTTTAGCAAACTAAATGTAATTCTAATGATTATAATGTATTATATTGACAGTCTTTTGAACCTAACATCAATTATCTTTCTTTTTATGCCCACTCATTTTTGTTGACCTCATTTTCTCAAAACAACAATTCGTTAGAACATGCTCAGAAAAGGTTCAATTTTTCTTTAATAAAATTTGGAAGTGATATTTTTATAATATTTATACAAATACAGAAATTTACAAAAAATAAATAAAATATTTTTCATTTATTAATAAACGTTATTATACAACGAGTTAAATTTTACACTAATTGCAATTAATATGGTTGTCTTTTTTTGAGAAAATATTTAACCCAACTGGAGTTCCAAATTGATACATACATATAAGTAAAGTCATTTGCAAATGGCCAACAGTTAATAAAGATCTGAACTACGATTGCATAAACTTCACTTTCGAAAATGTCCTGTCACATTGGTAATTACAGATTTCCATATAAATAAATATTCAAGCATATGATTTTGACTGATCTTATTTAACTTCCGCAAAATGTTTATAGAATTAGGTTGCATTCATTCTTTTGCTAATCAGTTTCAGCATATTTTCACTATGCAGATAAACATTCCCTCGAATGAAAGTCCAAAGAAAACTTCTCAATGGTACAGACAAATAGAATTTGAAGTAAGTCTTTTACGCTTGCAGCAAATTCCGATAAACGTTGTTGTAACTGTAATTTTGTTTGTTATTGTTGGACCGCATTTGGCCTGGGGGCAGTAATTTGCAAACCTCTGAGGTAGACTACGATTCATGAAATCTAACAACTCTAACAAGAATCAATATAGCCAGAGAAATAATTTTGAAAAAGAAAATATTGTTTTGGAGCTTTGGAGGCCCGCAGCATGTTCTTCGTCATTTGATTGAAAATCAAAGTTGTGTATATTGTCTTCAATAACACATGAAGCTGCTTGAGTTAGACCCCAATCAAAAATAAAGAAACATCTAGAATATCCTACCATCAATAATAACGCATATCATCAAAATCAATGTAATATTATTAGAATAAGGTAATTATTTTCAACTCAAAATAAAGTTCAATATTTATGTTAAAAAAGAAAAAAAAAGCAAGAAAATTTAGTTAAACTTAACGGCAAATAAATAAATTAAATAAAAACGAATCTCAGCTCAGAAGCAAAAGACTGCTTTCTTAAACTGTTAACCTATTTTAATAGCCATTTTGAACTTGTGAAAACTAGGCTCTACGTTATTTGCAAAAAGAGAGATACAAACTGTTTGTAATTTTGTTTTCAATATCACTCTTTCTTTGTTTCATATTGTTCTTTTAACACTGATAGAGGTTTTTTTTCCATAAATGATCCGTTATCTGAAAAATCTGTTACCTAAATGCCCCTAGTCCTTACTTGTTTCATACAATCGGTTCACTAAACATGTAAGTTCATGTTCATGAAAATAGCAACACCGAGGATGACTTGTTAGATTTTACTGAAATTTACTTCACAGATGACCAATGTAGATGCAAATATACTCTGACAATATACAATACGATTACACGTCAAGAATCGAAATTTTTTGAAGCCACTAAGGTCTGCAATGAGTGATTCTATACGATAAGGCATCGAATCAAACAGATTTTGAATATGTACCCGAGGAAAAGCGTTCCATATTGCTTCCATCTGAGCCCAAAGTTCATCCACATTATCTATGAGAGGAGCGCCTCGAGCGAGATGTCGACCAACAAAATTCCAGACGCGTTCAATAGGTGACTTATCGACATAGCAAGTAGGACAAGGAGGAAGCTGTATGAATTGGGATGAAAAAAGGCCTTGAACATTTTTATCAACCTGTACATGGGTATTGCCCTGTTGAAATACTGTTCCAGGAATGCTTTAAAAGAAGGGTTCTACCTCTGATTCTAAATCGTCTCTGATGTATCGATGGTTGTTGAGATTACCCATAATTCCAAGCAACTGTAATCACCCATGATATCTACTGGCACCCCAAATCATAACGCTCGGCGTTTGTCTGGTATCGCATTAGATAAAGCACCCCGGAAAATGGTGTTCACCAGTATAGAGCCTAATGGGTTGCTGCCATCTTTATGACTAAAAGTGACGGAGAGTTTGTCCGAAAAGATGGTTTGTTGCCAACTAGCCCACCATACTCTATGTTGATGAACCCATTGTAACCTCAGGTGATGATGGTTTTGCTTCAGAGGAATTCCATTTTAAGAAATTCTTGTTCACGGACCATGGTTCAACAGGCAGCAAACAATGATAGATCTGTAGCAGTGCTCTATCGTTCTGCAGATATCGAGATGGCGCTCTACAGCCCTTCACTGTCATCGAATGACCATTGTTTCATGCTGACGTAATATTTCACCATGCACTGCCGGATTTCCGACTTATTTGCCTATCTTCAGCTCACTGCTTCCATACTCGCATCATTGCAGTTGTATTGAGCTCTATCTGAGCTGCAACTGCACATTTTAATTTGATATTTAGTTTATAAATAGTACGAAGCAAAGTAATCATAATGCCCCATCCCTTATTTAGAAATTTATTTGGTTTTAATATAAAAACCGTGAAAAAACAAAACCATGCAAATTAAGTGCTATCTAAGTGCGTTGTATTTATAAAATGTTTCAAAATTTTCAGCATTATTTAATATTATTGTTTTTTTTCCTATCTCAGAATGAAAATGTGCCCTAGTTTTTATTCCAGCTTTTTGGAATACACAGAATGCATTTTTAATCTCTCCTGTTTATTCTGTCTCCATTCGAATGACCTGAAATAGCGGAAAGTAGTCATATATTGAAAGGAACAAACTTAAAAAATTTCTTTCAACTATCACCATAGCACCAAGACTGTTCCCTACGAACTAATCACTTACCCAAGCATAACTCTCTAATCAGCCATGGCTTTCTAACGGCACCTATTTTTAGTGCCTTCTGCTGTCTTTTTGCATTGAAAATTATCAATGTGCTGTGATATTCGATTGACAGTAGCTTGATTTTAAGAGATCCGATTATAATCTCTGATATTAGGGTCGTTCAATTAAATATATTGGACACTTTCATCATACAAGTGACGGTATATTTGAAAACGATGAAAGCTGTAAGTCTCATTTTTATTTTGCAACATCTGAACAGTGGGGGTATTCAGGTAACTTAATAATGACCTCATTGTTTCTCGATGAATATTTTATCTCATCTGGTTACAAGCACAATTTGTTACCAGAATTTGAATACAAATTAGATATAGGTTTTATAAAATTTTATCAAACCGGTTGTAACACACCTCTCGTATAGATGGACATTATAAGATTAAACTATGGCGTAGTCAAGATATTGTATATGACAATAATTCAAATGATAGATTTGTACTTTCATTGTCACCGTATGAGTACTATAAGGAATTTCCACAATTCAAGCATAAATATTATCCTTGAAATATTTCAGAAAAATAATATGATAATAATTCAGTAATAGAATTAACAAATTTATATATGTTTCGAGGAGTAAAGAAATTGAAAATATAGAATTAGATACACAAAAGATGAACATAATGAATGTGTTATGGCAATGCAATATGTATCTATGAGGGTAATAACACCAAGTGTTTGAGAAATGAATGATATTTGAAAGTACAGCATTTACAGTACTTTTTGGCTTTTGAAACTTAACTGCAGTAGTTACACATCGCATGTTTCTCGTTTACTGATAAACGCATTTTCATATTGGCAGCCTGATTTTTTGCTACCTTAATTTGAGTGTGAAAAATTGTTTTGTGTTAAGATTTGTTTCTTTGAAACTTTAAACAGAATTAGAATGTAAACAACTTTTTAAGGGATATAATACCTTAAAAATTATCAAAACACCGAAACAAATTTTATTGCCTTATTTTAATTTTAAGACTTTTCTATGTATACAAAATTTCATAACTCTAACTACATTACTGAGCGAGTTCTTTGATACTGAGCCAAATAATTTCTTTGACCTTCAAAAATGTAAACTGTTTTTTCTCATATTTTTATTTTTCATGACAGTCAAGTATTTAAAATAGTAAGGTACTTTTTGTATACAATGTAACGTTTTAAAACTTTTTCCGGCTGTTTTGTATAGTACTTTTGATAATTCTATCCATGGAATAAGGATTTAGAAAAATAGTTATTTTTTAAAAAAAAATCTATATAATTGGATTATAGCTGTTTCTTAATGTGTCTCGTGATGCCTGATAGAAAATTTATTTTATAATTATACATACTTCTAGTACAATCAATAACATGTACACAGTTCCAAAAAAACTTTTAGGAAAATAAGAAAAATTCTTCGAAAAATATTAAAATTTGTATAAGTAATAGGATTTGTAAAATGATGAAATATTTTGAAAAAAAATTAATTTTCAAAAATAGTTAACTAAAAAATTAAGTTTTTTATTTTCAACTTAGAAACATATTTTATGTTTGTTCAAATTTGGGGAGTATACTCGTAAACATTTTTTATGAATATATATTAAAAATTGTTCATAGTATTTAAATTTCGAAATACGGCATTTTTTTCCTTCAAATATTTTTTTCGCCCTTCAATTATCTTAAAGAACTGCCTTTAATATATTCATTTAATTTAAAACATAAATTAATTTTCATACGAGGTTAGGCTCTTTTATAAATCGCATTAATTTAAACACTTTTAAAGGTAATTTATTAAATTTTACGAATAAAATATATACTGCACAGTAAAAAATAATTTTAATTCGAGCATTATTTCATTTTAATAATTCCAAACATAATTTTTTTTAAATTTTATTTAACCAAAATTGTTTTATCTAAAATAAATAGTTCATCAATTTCTAGCCTTTTTAAACAAGAACAGTGTTTGAACTGTTGACTTTTGAGTCAGAAAACTTTTCACATACTCTTAAATTAAGAGAATCATATTAATTTCCTTTACTTCAGAGATTTCTTGTTTCATTGATTTGATAAAAAAAATCAAGAATATATTAATGTATTTATTTAATTTATATATTTATTCATCCAAAACATCAAAGAAATTTATTTCGTTTATAATACTGGAAGTAAGGAAACAAAAATGGAGTAAGTACATAACGAAAGGTAAGAATTCCAACGAACTGATATTTAAAATCTAATTAAAAATAAAATGAATTCTGTTATCAAATATGAAAGAGTGCATTTTTATTTTCAGTGCTTTAGAACTTTAATTATAATTCAATTATATTTATTTACATCTGATTTAATTAAAGAAGAAAAGAGTATTAAAGTGGAATATTTTCATACAATTGTTTCTCTTCATCCTTAATAAACTCTTAGTAATTCAGATTTAAGTTAAATTCTTTCAAATCAAACTAAAGCATTTTAATTCAAAATAGATTTTTTTTCCTGTGGGATAATTAAGTATGTAGTAACTCTCCAAAATCTATATTTTCTACAAAAGAAAGTTTATTTGCTTACGTCTAGCCATTTAAAGGTTTTGAAGAATATTTAAGTTTCATGTGTTTTATTTTAAATATATATAACATTTCGGTTTTGAAGTTCAAATTTCAGAAATTTAAAAAGAAAACAAATAGGTTCGTTGAAACGCCTTTTTAATATTTTTAAATGTATCGAAATAAGTGCAATGTGAATCACGATCAAAAATAATTTATCTTAAATATTCAATCAAACATTTGCGAACATTCTAAAAAATAAGGAATGTGTCTACATTGAATGACAACACTTAAAAATTTACAATCAATGATTTTAAAAAAATACTTTTAAATAAATATTGCTTAATATTCTTACAACGAATAATTATGTAAGAAAAATGACTTTTTCTTATCTGTATCTCAAAGTCACGGACATTTTGTTTCGTTTACCCTTAGAACATTATTCCAAGAAATTTTTCAGAGACAAGATTGCTAAGATAAAGGCAGTTCATTTATATAATATGTGTTCCATTGTATTCAGTAAACCAACAATTTTTTTTTTAAAGTTTTCTTAAAGAATAAGATGTGAAAGTCTAATGAATTCGAGGAAAGCAAACTTGAATAGTAACAATTATAAATTTGTTCCATGCAATGTGTAGCGAAGAAATGTATTTCAGCGACAAAGAAACTCTTTTTTTTTAAATATTTTAAACTGTTTTAATTTAGTTTATTATATTACGTGATATATTATAAAAGTCCCTTTGTTAATTAATAATGACAAACCAATATTAAAATGATTTGACACCAAGGCATTCCAAGATGGAAGCCAAATATAGAAAAATAGTTCGAAAATATCGAGGCAAAAAAAATGGCTTTTCGTAAAACTGTCTTAAAATTTTGAATAGTTTCATTCAATTTCATCCCTTCTATGATTCCTGAATATATATGGGCCGCGATAGCCTAGTGGTCATGGTATCGGATTCGTGGCCGGTGGTTTTCGTTCAGTCGCGGGTTCGAGCCTTGTTCGGCAAAGACCCATCGTGTAGCCGGGGCTGATGCACGTTAAATCTGTCGGGACCCAAAATCCTCCCGTTGGTATGGTGTGGATGATAGGAGAGGGGTGTGTCAGCTCAGGTGTCGTCGTCATCCCTTGACTGTGGTGCAAAATTACGAGGTCCGTCGTCAATAGCCCTCGTGTTGCTTCTAGTGTGACGTTAATGAAAAACTAAAACTTAACTATATATGATTTAAGATAATACATCAATCTACGGGTAAAAAAAAATATTTAACTTTTATATATCCTTTATATCGGAGGTGACCAATCCATAGCGCATTATATAATTACAAGTAGCACTTCAGTCAAATTTGACATCGAGAAGAAATGTTAGATAAACATTTCTGAAAATTGAATATGCTTCAACTTTTACATGGTAAATATCGCGTGATATTTATGAAATAATTATATCTTTGATAGAATGAGTGTTTATTCAACACTTCGGTCAAGTGACTCGTCACTTGACCGAATCACTTGAGCTGATATCGGTCACTTGGTCTATTACTTAGTCTTGGTCACACACTATTTTCGGTCACTTGAGCTGATATCTCTTCTCCAAACTTCCATACCACACCATGCGAAAATTTGAAACCTCAGTCCTATTTGGCGTGCATCATTCTCGCTACACGGTGGGACTTCAGTGGCATCAGAACTTGAAAACACAACACGCCAAAACAACGCCGATCGCTACCATGACCATTTAGTAACATCGGACACTTCACTAAACTGATGTAAATTAATCAATTTATATACTAGATTAAGTTATTCCTTTTCTTCTCCAAAGTGAAGAAAATTTCAAGTTTCCGTATATTTTAAGTAAAAATGTATACCTTTTTACACTCCTAATAATGAGTGTAAGACGGTATAAAAAATGTTCGACTTCTATATCTCGTATAAAAAATAATACTTGGCTCGTATTATTTTTTATATGAGTATGGCTCGTATAAATATTCGATTTATGTAGCTGAACTTGCATCTCATAGAATTAGTGCATGATATGCTAAAGTTTGGACACCCTTGGTATGTATGAATACAATTAAAAATTTTAGGATAAATTTATTATGACATATTTTCTTAAATTTAAATTTATTACTGGTGAAATAAAATATCAAATATATAAACAAAATCTCTTACGACAATAATTAATGAGTGGTTATCATCGAGACATTTTGTATTTTACTAAAACAATAACCTCTTTAATGGCTAAAATCGGAAAAGTGTACTTTCTTAAAAATCAATATAGTTTTAGAGTTCCTAACTCAAATAATGTGATCTTGGAGACCAACGTCAAAATTTTGAGTTGACGTTAGATGAAAAAGATAATACTCGAACTGGAATAAAGTTCTCGTAAAAAAATCAGAAAGTTTAAAATTATGCATTAATTTTTAAAATAAAATTAATTATCTCCATGTTTTATAAAAGTAAAATAACTTTATTTCTTAAAAGAAATTGAAAATATTCTTAAAATGATTAAATCGTAATAACTGGCATTTATTAATAATGAAAATAACGTAATTTTAAAAAAAAAATACAGTGACTCAGAAGTTTGTTTCGAATTTTTATTATTGTGACTTCTAACATCTTTAAACTTTTCGAAAAGAAGAAAAAAGATTTAGAAATGGTTTTGTCCCCGAAAAAAATATTCCGCTACCTTCTCTCTGTAAGAGAAAAGCGAATAACCAATAACTCATCCGAAGATTTAAAGAGTTAATTCCAGTAATATTGGATTGCACTGTTTTGGTTTCTTAAACTTTTATTTCTTAAACTAATTTCTGTAGAAATACAACATTAAATAAAACGAATGTCGTTTTCACAAAGAATGCACATTTTCTTATTTCTTAGAGAAGAGGAATTGATGTCTTACATCCACAAAAATTAATCCATCAATGACATTATGCTGCTATAAAAACATAGAGACAGAAGCTTATAACTCGTTTCCATCGATCATTAACGAAAATACAGTAAACAAAATCTGGTTTTAAAGACACAAATTTCTTTCATAAGAAAATCTTTATTTTCTTTTTATGTGTACCGGTAAACATACTTTTTGTGGGTAAAAAGGAACCTGTAATTAAAATAAGAAGAAAATATAAAAATATAATCAGAATATATTTTTTTTCCAAGAAACTTGTGCAATAGATAGTTTAGCCATCTGTTATTACTATATAGTTGTAAATTAGAATATCTACGAAAGCTATGTTTCTAACTCTACTTTTTTCAAATTAGAAATCTTCTGCTCACGAAGGCTTTTGAATAATTAGGGTTACAATCGGCATTTAATTATTTTTTATTTTCATTTATTTATTCTGCGTCAAAGCCGGGAAAGAGTTTCTTGTAAAAAAATATTTAATTACGAATATATTTCGAAAACAAGTATAGGAAACCCTTTAAAATATTGGATTTGCGATTTAACTTTTTAAGTTATTATAATACTTTACTCTAGTTGTCAATTTGAATTAGATTAATGCTTTATTTCGTTTGAAAAAATTGACTAAGACTTCATGGGGTAACGTGCGATAGGTTTCAGTTTTGTTGGCCTCAATATACATGTTATGATCACTTCTTACTGTTTAAGATGTATGGAAAGTTTTAGTTACGTATCTCAGAGGTGTGCAACTTTTAAAGTTCTTTAATATTAAATGTTCTTTTACATTAATATTCTTATACATTAAATGTTCTTTAACAATAATGTTCTTCAATATTAATATTCTTTAACATTAAATGTTCTTTTACCATAATGTACTTTAACATTAAATGTTCTTTAAGCATAATGTACTTTACCATTAATATTCTTTACCATTAAATATTCATTAACCATAATGTACTTTAACATTAATATTCTTTAACCATAATGTACTTTACCATTAATATTCTTTACCATTAAATATTCATTAACCATAATGTACTTTAACATTAATATTCTTTACCATTAAATATTCTTTACCATTAAATATTCTTTAACGTTAAATGTTCCAGAACATTAATGCTCTTAATATTAAATGTTTGAATATTCATATGAGAAATTGATATTTTTAACGTACGCTTATACTCGAGCATTTGAGATGACTAATTAATGAATGCTTGACTATTATGATTCAT
Organism: Nephila pilipes; assembly: GCA_019974015.1. Taxonomy (NCBI): domain Eukaryota; kingdom Metazoa; phylum Arthropoda; class Arachnida; order Araneae; family Nephilidae; genus Nephila; species Nephila pilipes. The sequence goes on along the minus strand of BMAW01002887.1, from coordinate 188,856 downwards.
TGGTTATTATAGTATCATTATTCTCTAAATAGCTTGAAATAATCTCTTGTACTTTAAATAATCAAATGTGTAAATATTCATAACAGTCGGGATGTAAGCTGCTTCATTTAATATCATAATACTTAATAGTCTAGACTTAATGACCAGAATGAAAAGGGTTTCAATTATTTTTATTAAATTGTTTTGAAAATCATTGTGCAAAAAAAGGGAAGGTCAGTTTCTGAATACTCTCACAAAGCGAATTATACAAATTCTGAAATTTTATCTCTTCTTTTTCTCCGTTGGCTTTGAGTAGTGTTTGATTGTAATTTACCATTGAAGGGTGAATAGCCACCAATTCGTTTAGTAGCTGTAATGCAATTTTGAATCATGGTCTTTTGGATTACAGCCATTCACTAATTTATCATAATAATAGGTTTAAAAAAGTGTGCAAAAATACGGACGATTGTCAACTGGTGACACATAGCTTATTATTACACAGAAAAAGAGAAAAATATTTTTAACCATATAAATTATTATGGTGAGTAAACATTAAGAAAAGTATATTAAAAAAATTCAATTAAAGTAGAAAACTACAATGGTTCACAGTTTTTTTCTTTTCATTATATATTTTAGTAATAACGTATTTCATTATATACCCCTTGTCTCGGTTAGATATTTTCCTGGTCTCTCAAAAGGCAATGCCTCTAGTTGAAAATTTTTAATTTTTTTTTCTTTCTGTAACTTTGTACTGAAAGTTCATTTGAATTTTAAAGTAACTTTAATGTGAAACTGTTTACTAAGCACATGTATTATACTAAGTTTATTGAAGTTAATAATATTTAATGATAATTAGAGAGATTTTCTATGTATCATTTATAACAGAAACAGTAAAGAAATACAAGTTAAACTCCTTTCACCGAGGAGAACAATTGCAGGACTGTCGCTTTCCTATTAGAACCCTCAGCTCTTTTTTATTTTTCTCGTTCTTCTTTTCCCTCTTAGGGTCAGACTTCTTTTTCTATCTTATTTTATGATAGTCTGCTTGGACACACCAGCAGTCGAGTTCCGTTCCACTATGGTCAATGTTCTCTTTTATGGAAAAAGGAAGTCATCTACGTCGCTACTCTACAGCCACGACATATATTAATGCTATACAACATTGCCTCTAAAAGTTTCTACTCAAACTATCTTTTAGTCATAATATTTTCCTACTATGACCTAGCCTTTATTCACCAGACAGATATTTTCTGATTTTTTTTCTACGGCATTGTGGGGAAAATGTTGCATAAAACAATTCGCAATTTTCTTTTCACCAACCTCGGGGACTTTTTAGTAATACGAATTGAATACAACTCCTTACAAAACAGTCGAAACATGTTTAGGTGAATTAAGTGAAGTTAAGAAATGAAACGAATTAAGTAAGAGACATTGATAAATAAGCGAAGCAGAATTAAAAGCAAAAAGAAGGCACACGAAAGACGAAGACAAGCTGATAAATGTGTAGATTAGATTGAATCACTGTAATTAGCCATTTATAAGAAAGTAATTGGTAGTTACATCTTATCAGAATAATAGGAGTCGAATCTGCTGTAATCTAAAAGTGCTGAAAATGGAATTAATGATTTCGTAAGCTAAAACATTTTGATTTGAATACAAACTAATATTAACTGAATGTAGTAGAATTCGAGGAAGAGTGATTTTTTTTATATATCCTTTGATAAATAATAAAACATGTTGTCCTTCACTTACATGCCTTCAATTGTAGTTTTGAACATATTGACTATTTTATTATACTTTAAGATGGCTATAGAAATAAATAATGACAGAAATCCGTCACACATTACAATTTCCTAATATGTTCTCGACTTTAATGAATGTTCTAATGCAGTCCTAAAGTAGAATACTCTTCAGACAGGTACGCTCTGTTTTGTTCTACTGCTGCGTGGGAAAGTTTACATCTGAGTAAAAACGGATCCTGCAAGACTCTCGGTCGACGGAGAGCTACAGTTGATTTGAATCTTTTCTTTGTACAACGAGTTCTGTAATTTAAATGTTATTGTTGAATATTTTTTATCATTGATTATTTTTATCTGTTTTTTGAAAAACAAGACATATG